>CALNHX010003538.1:0-147416 GCA_940337035.1 Agriotes lineatus | reverse complement strand
GTAAAATAAAGTGTTAGGCCTTTATGATGTAAGATTCTGGGCAATCTTTCCAAGCAGCATCAAACAATACAAAAGGTACACTTGGGTGCAATTTGCCGGCCGCCGGCTCAATCGGTAGTAGGGGGCGGGATTGATGTCGGTAGAGTTAATGAAGTAAACAAAATGCCCAGCGCCAACAATTTTTTGAAGGTACGACAATTGCACCCCGGTGAACTGTGGAGAAATTGTAAACTCGGTACCTAGCCGATAATACTCCCTGCAAGATGGCTCCGATAAAACAACCGGACCGTAGCTAACACAAATCATATGCAGATAATTTAAAATAGTTTAATTTCATGCAAAAATAAGCTATAACACTTTTACATTGACAATCTTAATTCTAGCATGAAATGAAGGATGAGAGCCGCCTTAATTAAGTAACACATGCACTAAATGTACTTACAGTTTGGACAAACATATACGTTACAACAAGTTAAAAATGGGCCACTTCGTCAGCGGCTCGCTGCGACAGACGTAAAGCTCTGGATCTGGGCGTCGTTGCGTTAGTGGTTCGGCGTCGGCCAAGAACGTTTTGCGGTCGTCGGTGGCCTAGGGGGCCGGCAATAACAACGCCGCTCCCACAGGTCGAAAGGCCAAACCTCGGGACTAATTACGGTACCCTCTTGTGCCCTAATTGTGCGCCGGCGACAAGGAGAAGCGGGCCCGTGAAGGCTCGACAAATCGCCTCGCGGAACGTTGCGGCACGTGGCCCCGCAGGTCCAGCGACTCCAGAGCGAAAACGCAAATTGCGGCAAACACGGCTCGAAGGCGAAATGTTGCCTAGTACGTCTTGCTGTAAGAGGGAAAACAGGGCTCTAATAGAACACGCACGGCCAGGCCTCTCAGCGTGAAATAGTTACTCACCCCAGATGGTTTTTGGGCGCAGAAAAGGAACAGCTCGAAATATGCTAACACCAAATAGATCCGCCTTAGCGAAGGAAACCAAAGTCCTTAATTGCGTTCGGGGGGCTTCATCCACGAAAACGTGAGGGCATTCCTAAGTTCACGTCTCCAACTCGACCAAATAGCCCTAAATAAGCATCCCCGAACTAGTGAATAGCACTAAAGAACTGCTCGCTTCGAAAGCTGGCGAAGAAGACGCGTAGCGAGTCTCGGCCTGCTAATGGTTTTTCCAGATAAAAGCTATCGCCAGAAGACACGGCCGAACGCCAATGCGCAACGCGAGGGAAAATAGCGTTCAAATTCAAAATTATGGCAGGCGGCGCATTCTGCACGTAACAACTCCCCCCTTACCAGAACAGAAAAAATTTCGCAGAAAGTTTTTTCTACACGAAGAAATCTACGCCAGACAGCTTGGTCAGACAAAAAAAGAAGAAAAAAACCAGAAAGGGCATCACCCCGCTAATACGCTTACGAACACACACACTTGAAAACCCAAACCCACCCCACGATAAGGCAACTACTTGAGAAGGCGGTAGTGACCCCAAGAGGCACCCGTGGCCAGATCAACTCCACGACAGGGATCGAGACGGCTCGTCGCTGCTGGGTGAAAATGCTGCGCCGGTGAGCAGTCCCGTAACGACCCATCGCGAGGAAGCTCCAACCCCAAGAACCCCTCAACATCACCCCGTATCCTCCCAAGTACCCCCCCTGACAACTTCCTACAAAACAAAACCCCGAGGCGGAAGCAAGACCTCCACAGTTGAGTTACTGTGAGACCGAAATGGGACAACACTAAGCAGCGAAGACGGTTAGGGTTCTTCTAGAAGGCAAAATCGGCACTAGCCGAAGTAACATTCGCAATAAAAAAAAAACCGATAGGGCCATACCCTAAAGAGGCCCACCCGAAAGTGGCCAAATAGTAAACCTCACCGGAGGGAAAACACGATGCCAAAATTCCTAAAGGTGACCTACCCGAAGATGCCTTGAAGACGGGAAAGCAAGTTGAATACGCTCCCCAAAATAGTGACCTACCCTACAAATGCCCAACCAACCACCCTAGCGGTATAAGAGGAGAAAAACAAGATGAAAGCGTTTCCTAATAGTGACCTACCCTACAAATGCCCAACCAACCACCCTAGACTCTATACGAAAGGGACACTAGTCCATAGCCGAGTCGTCATAAGGCTTTAAATCTTTGGCGTGCCAAGTACCCTTCATCACATTCCCATCCTGATCTTTAAGCTCATACACCCACCGAGAGAATTTTCGATTAATAATGAACGGGCCCACAAACTTCGCGGCGAGCTTGGCCGTGAATTGGCGTGCGGCATCCGACAACACGTAGTTGCTACGCAACACGGCTTGTCCAGGAACATACTCTAGGGGACGGCGGCGAAGATCGTAACGCGCTTTAGATTTCTCATACGCTTTACCTAGCCGACGTTTTACCTCTACATAAAGTTTATTGATGAGCGAGGCACGGGCATTCAAGTCTTTACTACGATCGAATTGGAGCTCAGGGTTCACGTTGTCCGGGGGAGGTTCGTGTTTAAGCGAGATCTCTCTACCAAAATTAATAAAGTACGGGGTCTTCCCCGTAACTTCATGAACCGAAGTGCGAATCGCGCAAGCGACATGAGAGAGATATCTGTCCCAATCTTGATGATGATCGGCGACATACGCGGTCAACATGGTCTTCAACACTCGATTTATACGTTCGGTGGGGTTGGCTTGAGGGTGGTAATTGGCCGTAAACGAAATCTTACACCCATATCGGTTCGCTAGGGACTGAAATTCGCGGCTACGAAATTGGACGCCATTATCACACACAATGCGCTTTGGAGCGCCAAACATCAGGAAAACATCTTCCTCAAAATGACGGGAGACCAAATTAGCAGACGCGGAGCGCAAGGGGAACGTGAGTGCGAATTTACTAAAGCAATCGGCCACAACCAGAATATACGCATATCCTCGCGATGATCGAGGCAACGGGCCCACAATGTCACCACAAATGACTTCCCAAGGCTTCGAGATAAGGGAATGACCTCCCATAAAACCAGCAGGGGCTCTTTGTTCGGGTTTAATGCGCTGACACGTTTCGCAACGGCGGACATACGCGGCTACGTCGTATCGTAGTCTCGGCCAATAGTACTTATGCGCGATACGATGGAAAGTTTTATTTACGCCAGTGTGACCAGCGGTGGGGTCGTCGTGATTCTGCCTAATAACTTCGCGGCGCCGGGGTTTAGGGACCACGAGCTTCCAATGGTCTTCCTCATCATCCGCTAGATCAGGGTAGTTAGACCGATCATACTTAAACAGCTGACCGTTATCAAGTCGCCACTGAGGGAATTTTCGAGGGTTAGTTCCAATCTGATGACACATACGCCTATACCACGGGTCGCGAATAGGTTCGGGTGGAACATTAACTGTATCAATAACCGGAACAGCACGAGATAGAGTATCCGGCACAACATGCTCTTTGCCTTTACGATGGACAATGTTGAAGTCATACTGCTGCAGACGGACAGCCCAACGCGCAATGCGACCAACCGGGTCCTTAATATCGTTAAGCCACTTCAGGCTATAATGGTCTGTCACCACGGTAAATTTTGTTCCCTCAACATACGGTCTAAGTTTCTCTATCGCGAAAAGGACAGCCAAACATTCACGCTCAGTCGTGCTAAAGTTGCGTTCATTCTTAGTCAGCGAACGGCTAATGTAACAAATGACCTTTTCACCATCGGCCTGTTGTTGGGTAAGGACCGCGCCGATGCCATAACCCGAGGCATCAGTTTGTATTACAAAGGGCACGGAGAAATCCGGGCATGCCAAAATCGGGGCCGAAATCAAGTGTTCCTTGATTGTGCGGAAAGCATGTTCACAACGCTCATTCCATACGAACTTAGCGTTCTTCCGAAGAAGAGTCGTCAGCGGGCCTATAAGTGACGAGAAGTTTGGCACGAAGCGTCGGTACCATGACGCCATACCGATAACACGGCGTACCTCGGAAACCGAACCAGGAGTAGGAATACGCGTGATCGCCTCCACTTTTTCCGGGTCGACCAACAAACCCTTCGAATTCACCAAATAACCAAGATACTTAAGCTCGGGCTTACAAAAGTGGCATTTGTCCTTACTTAGGGTAAGGCCAGCAGACAACAAACGAGATACAACCTCCCGAAGAACTGACAGGTGCTTATCGAAGGTGGGCGTACAGATCACAATATCGTCAAGGTATGTAAACACATAGGGTTCTAAATCGGCGCCAACTACACGGTCGATTAACCGCTGCCAAGTGGCCGGGGCCGTATGCAAACCGAACGGTAGGCGACAAAACTGATACAACCCGCGATTGGGGACAGTAAACGCAGTTAAAGGCCTCGAGGAGGCTGCAACAGGAATTTGCCAATACGCCGATTTAATATCGAGAGTGGTGAGGTAGTGCGCATCACGAAGTTTATCTAGTGTACTCGAGACATACGGAATAGGATAAGCATCAGGCTGACTAACTTTATTGAGACGGCGAAAATCAACACAAAAACGATAGCTATCATCCTTTTTCCTGATCATAACAATAGGTGATGACCAAGCGGAAGTGGACGGTTCCACAATTCCCTCTTCCAACATCTTTTCCAACTCCAGATCCACCTGTTTCTGAAGAGCAGGGGAAATAGGATAGTATCGCTGTTTAATAGGGGGCGAAGTCGTCTTAATTTCATGCTCAACTAAATGCGTACAACCGAGTTTATCACCCATCTGCTCAAAAATGTTCTTAACGAATACGTCAAGTTGCTCGCGCTGAGACTGCGTCAAATGTTCGACGGCCTGGATAGCGTTCACGACAGGAACTAAGTCATCCTTAGAAAACGTCCATTCATTACTTCGAAGGTCCGGCACGATACCCATGCGACGCCAAAAATCAGTACCCAAAATTAAAGCATGTGGTATAGAAGGCACAACTATTACGTCCATAAAGCAAACTTTGTCGCGAAGAGTTATCGGGGCCGTGACAGTCCCTAAGCTTCGACATTCCATGCCATTAGCGATACGACACACGGGGGCTTGACTTGACTCAAGTCGACAATGGCCTTTTACCAATTCCCAACCTTCTCTACCTAGGATCGTGCGTGAAGCGCCAGAATCCAATAATCCAAGAAGCTTATTTCCAAAAATAGAGATCTGGAGATAGGGTCGCTCATCAGGGCCAGCATGACTCAAAATAAAATCTAGAACCGCTTTTGAACAGGAGGCCTCCATAACAGAACTAGTGACCTGAGGATTTTGTCTAACGCACGCTAGTCGGTCTCCTAACGGCGCTGAATTCCGTTTCCCGAACACGAAGGGCACGTCCTAATCGTAACGTCGGGTTTCCCGCAGCGAAAACAATGACGTCTCCTCGGCGAGGGACAATCGATAGAATGATGATTAAGTTGATTGCAATTCCAACAACGCGGTGGAGAAGCACCGACAGGATTATTCAATTTTGCGAAAGAATCTCTAGAGGGAGCGCAATTATCATTGGGCGAAACGGCGATCGTATGAACCCTAGGATGGGCTCTAGGCCTTTGATACGCGAGGTCAGGCTCTAACATGCGACTAACGTTAGTTGGGGGGTCCACGAAACCCTTGAGCACGTACGTGTGCATCTTCAATTGCCTTACAAGTCTGGATCAAATTTGCGATAGTATGGATAGTCTCCAGGGCCAAATGTGTTTGGAAATGCGGCAATAAGTTTCGTCGGATCAAGCTAAGCCGCGTATACGTCGAGGGCACCGAAGGTAAACGGCGGAATAAATTTTCCATGACAGCCACGAAGACAGTGACCGGCTCGTCAGCACCTTGAGTGCGATTCCGAATCTCATCCCATAACCCGGACTCATAATCGCAAGGGAGAAAGGCGGCACGCAATGCCCTAACTAAAGCATCCCAATCACATACAGTATCCCTAATCGAACGGTACCAAATTAATGCGTGATCAGTAAAGAATTCGACAGCTGACCGGAAGAGTTGCTCTTTCGAAACACCACGTGCGATACGTAATTCCTCTATTCTTTCCAGAAAACTAGAAAACCCCGAATGGCCATCAACACTAAGGTTCCATTTATTAATCGGTAAGTAATTGTTACAGCGAGACGCGGGTTCAAACGCTTGGGTGCTATTTAGGTCCAAATGCGATTGGAATGAACGAGGGTTACTAATGCCAGGCAAACTAAATCGGACTTGCGAAGGGAACTCGACAGGAGCTCTAGATTGACTCTGAGGATGATCGTGCGCATCATCGAGACTTTGCTCATCGACCTGCGAAGAATTGTCATCAAAATTTAATAAGTTAGCCACGCGTGAAACCGAAGGTGCTATAGTTTCGCTAACCGACGCTAATTTCACTTCCAGATCATCCATAGCTGTTAAGCAGCGATTATACAACTCATTCCTCCTATCGCACAAAGATCCCGTAGGGTTCAAGCGTTCCAGACGATTCGACACATGCAACAACCTAGTCTGAAGGCGCTTATAATCGTTGCTATTACGAACAAGATGCCCCAGGGCCGAAATTTCCTCCACTAAAATTCCCAGTTTCCGGAAACAAATATCTAGTTCCTCCTCAATATTCAATTCAATTCCGGGAAAAGATGCGTTCCCAGATTTCTCTAGTCTAATCCGTGCACGCAAGAGCTTACGCTTATCCCCAGAATTACCGTCACAACAGACACCCCTAATTCGCAGTTCGTAATCTAACTCCTCTACAAGAAGCCGATCGATATCCATACTGAATGATTATGACAAGAAAACCCAGTAGAAAATTGACAGATAATAAATAATAAAAGCGCGCGACGCGAAGGCACACGAGGGACGCAACGTGCAAAACTTTGATAACTAATCACGATCAAAGAATGTCTTACTACTAAATTTAGAAAAACAAAACGCGGGCTACCAGCGTACAATCGCAAGAAGTTCTCCAGGCACTTATCAAATAATCCAGAAGCAAAAAAAAATTGAACGCGGTCCAATAGCAATAACCTCCGAACCAGAGCACAATTACATAAATTTGCAATATTTAAAATAATGGGTTAGGTTCATGCACAAATCTTAATAACTAATGGAATAAATATAGCTTAAAATACTGTTAGTACAACGCATGCAATATTATCACTAAATATTTAAATCGGCGCAAAACATCCTAACAATTCGAATGCAAAAGAAATGGTTCGCTAGCTACGGTTATCACATTAAATGGCAAAATTTGGAAACGCCAAAGCGCACTTAACATTAACAAAAACAGGCCTCACGTTCGGCGCCAAATCCTTCTTGTTAGGCCTTTATGATGTAAGATTCTGGGCAATCTTTCCAAGCAGCATCAAACAATACAAAAGGTACACTTGGGTGCAATTTGCCGGCCGCCGGCTCAATCGGTAGTAGGGGGCGGGATTGATGTCGGTAGAGTTAATGAAGTAAACAAAATGCCCAGCGCCAACAATTTTTTGAAGGTACGACAATTGCACCCCGGTGAACTGTGGAGAAATTGTAAACTCGGTACCTAGCCGATAATACTCCCTGCAAGATGGCTCCGATAAAACAACCGGACCGTAGCTAACACAAATCATATGCAGATAATTTAAAATAGTTTAATTTCATGCAAAAATAAGCTATAACATTTTTACATTGACAATCTTAATTCTAGCATGAAATGAAGGATGAGAGCCGCCTTAATTAAGCAACACATGCACTAAATGTACTTACAGTTTGGACAAACATATACGTTACAACAAGTTAAAAATGGGCCACTTCGTCAGCGGCTCGCTGCGACAGACGTAAAGCTCTGGATCTGGGCGTCGTTGCGTTAGTGGTTCGGCGTCGGCCAAGAACGTTTTGCGGTCGTCGGTGGCCTAGGGGGCCGGCAATAACAAACAACGCCGCTCCCACAGGTCGAAAGGCCAAACCTCGGGACTAATTACGGTACCCTCTTGTGCCCTAATTGTGCGCCGGCGACAAGGAGAAGCGGGCCCGTGAAGGCTCGACAAATCGCCTCGCGGAACGTTGCGGCACGTGGCCCCGCAGGTCCAGCGACTCCAGAGCGAAAACGCAAATTGCGGCAAACACGGCTCGAAGGCGAAATGTTGCCTAGTACGTCTTGCTGTAAGAGGGAAAACAGGGCTCTAATAGAACACGCACGGCCAGGCCTCTCAGCGTAAAATAGCTACTCACCCCAGATGGTTTTTGGGCGCAGAAAAGGAACAGCTCGAAATATGCTAACACCAAATAGATCCGCCTTAGCGAAGGAAACCAAAGTCCTTAATTGCGTTCGGGGGGCTTCATCCACGAAAACGTGAGGGCATTCCTAAGTTCACGTCTCCAACTCGACCAAATAGCCCTAAATAAGCATCCCCGAACTAGTGAATAGCACTAAAGAACTGCTCGCTTCGAAAGCTGGCGAAGAAGACGCGTAGCGAGTCTCGGCCTGCTAATGGTTTTTCCAGATAAAAGCTATCGCCAGAAGACACGGCCGAACGCCAATGCGCAACGCGCGGGAAAATAGCGTTCAAATTCAAAATTATGGCAGGCGGCGCATTCTGCACGTAACAACATTTTATAGAAAAGTGTAAAACATTTGCAAATTTTTTAACGAAATTGTGTGTTTTATTCAAGTTTATGTTAATTTGTGATCAACATACATCTATTTCCATCAAAAGTATAAGAATTTTTGAATTTTGTTTATCGAAATGCTTGTGGTAAAAGATTTTTTCAACGAAATTGCTATTTCTTTTAATTTTGAGTGATGCATTTTATAAAAAGTGTAAAACATTTGCAAAATTATGCATAGTTTATGTAACATGATGTCGATTTTTGTAAAAATGTATGTGAGATGGCGTGTAATTGTGTGAGTTGTGTTCAATTTTCGTCGTGTGTTTAGTAAAAATGTGGTTTTTTGTATAATTTCAAGTGACATGATGACAGTTTTTGTATAATTTATATGACATGATGTCGATTTTTGTGAAAATTTATGTGAGATGCTGTATGACTGCGTGATTTTTGTTCAATTTTCATCGTGTGTTGAATGAAAATGTCGTTTTTTGTATAATTTCAAGTGATATGATGACAGTTTTTGTATAATTTATGTGACATGATGTCGATTTTTGTGAAAATTTATGTGAGATGCTGTATGATTGCGTAATTTTATTCAAATTTTTGTTACTTTGGGGGTCAACACATACGTCTTTTCGTAATTTTTGCGTATTTTTATTCAAATTTATTTTCATTGGTCGTCAACACAGACGTATTTTCGTAAAATTTTACTATTTTTCCAATAAAAGTTGTATAAAAATATTGTGTTTTGTCGTTTTTGCAGAATTTAATGTGACAAGATGCCGATTTTTATAGATTTTCTACGTATTTTCGTAATTTTGCCTGCTTTTATTCAAATTTATTTTAATTTGTCGCCAACACATACGTCTTTTCGTAAATTTTTTACAAGAAAAATGGTTTGACTTATATTTTTACAAGTATCCCTTGTCTTATTTGCAAATGATATTGAAAAGCTATTTTTTTTCAACGAAATTGTCTGTTTTTATTCAAATTTATGGGGGACAACCATTCTTATACAATAAGACTCGGATATCTTCGGAACACGGTAGCTGAAGGCAACGCACCACCCTTTCTTACCTATATGAGTAAGAAAAGGATAGCCATACAAAAAATTATATTAGTAGGCATGTTTAGCTGACAAATGTCATAATTAAAATTAGTCAAGCCTTCTCCAATACTTGCTACTATGTTTATCTCTTTCTTTACGTATATCTTCTTGTTCATGTTATCTTATTGCTGATATATATAATTGTGACCGACAGGCAACGACGTGTTAGGCCATTTGAGGATGACGAAATAGAAAGTTCTGCAGAGTCGGTGATATCATAGCAAATTCCATTGCGAATAATTACGCATTTTATGTTTATCTCTTTCTTATTCAAGCAATACGTATTATCAGTATTTCAGGAATATACTAAAATAAAATTTGTAACTCGTTTTATATTACGATCTGCCTTTAGCTCTTATCGCCCATTTAATTTTTAAACTAGTTGTTGTAATTTATAAGCGGCCAAAACTCAGTCGAAAATAACATTTAAAATTTATTTATAATATGAATATGGAAGTGTAATGTCAGAACAGCTAAGTGGTACAATGTTCAAACCTTTAAAACCAAACAAAACACAGGCACCGACCTGTTTTAAAAAGGGAACTTAGACGGAAATTTCCAATAGTAGGTAGGGACAATGAGGATCTCGTTAATCCAGCCATATAGCAGGCACAAATTATAAAATAATTAATAAGCTGTTACAAATCTAATTTTTTTAAAAATTGCATCTACCTTTAATCACATCAAGCTGCACATTTCAGTTCTTAAAATTTAAATTTTCGAAAAAATAAGTTGTTTAAAATTCGAGCGGCGTGACTGCAGAGCTGTGAAATGGCTTTCCGCTATTCACATTAAAATTTGTTCAGTCTCCGTGGCTCTGTGTCACTAGAGGTTGTAGTTGATTTGTGAACACGAACGTAAGGGGTTCAAATCCCGGTCGGGCTGAGATTTTTTTAAATATAAACAGCCATTCTGCAATGCATGAGAGAGACAGCCAACGCCAGATGAGCAGAAGAGAGAGAGAGAGAGATCTACCAGTTTGAAATTCAAAATATTTCCGCGAAAATTCAAAATTAAAAACGACTACAGTGCGAAGTGCGCACGCAGAAAACAAAGATGGACGACACACCGCGAAGTTTAAATTCAAAAACTGGGACTTAGAAAAAAATCTGAAAAAAAATTAAAATTCAAATATTCGCGCCAGAAATCCAAGATGGCCGCCGAAGTCCGACGCGTAATTTTAATCGGAAGCTAATGCGTAATTTAATCAGTAGCACATGTGAAAATTAATTAGATCAAACCGCGAAATTAATTAGATCAAACCGCGAAATTAATTGGGTCAATCCGCGAATTAAAATTAAAACCGCGAAATCCGCGAATAAAACCGCGAAAACCGCGAATAAAACCGCGAATTACACCGCGAATCAAAATTTGATTGACAGCTATCACAATCAAGGTGTCTCTATTCTACTCATGTTATATTCGTTTAGTATTTGTTTCTTAATTGCTATGTCCTCTAATATAACAGGTCAAATAGTTTTTCTCTTCCCGCGTCTTCTCAAAAAGAGTTAAAGAAGTTTTTAAATCAACCAGACTATTTAAAATATTTGTTTGTAATCAAATCCTTTCTTATTAAAAAGCTATAATAAAAACATGTATAAGGGTTGCTAAATTCAAACACTTAAAGTTATACGCGAAACTAAAAAAGATTGCATAAATAAGTTTGATATTGGTAGAACATATTTGCAATTTGTTTTCAATACCCTTTTCCAGTTTCGGTAAAACCACAAAAATCTAATGTTAACCCCTCTCCTTAGGAGGGTGTAATTCAAGGAACAGGAATTTAAAAGATATAAATTATCTACAAAATTGTTATTTTTCTACGTCCTTTATAACTCCCAGAAATTTGTCTGTCGATTTACGGGACGCCCTGTATATTAAATTAACTTCTTTTATTTTTGTGAGAAGAGTCACAGTTGTTCAAAGCAGAGATTATGATCTTTGGTAAAAGCCTTAACTACAATTTCTACTATGCCTATTATCAATCTCCGATTGTACAGCTAAATTTATTAGTAAACTGCAAAATAAACTTGTACTCACTCTAGCAGCTATTCCCATACCCAAATTAAACACTTAAATCTTGAGAAACCCTAAGCAGGTCCCACAAATTAAAAGTGTTTAAAGGCAAGGCAGAGCTGAAACAGCTCCCAAGACGCCGCTCTTAAAGAGTCCGGAATAAAATCCGGCAGAACAGTGCCGTTGGCGTAATAAGCAGCAGCTGAACATAATTATTTTACAATTCGTTTAACTGATTAATAGAGATAAGACGGAAATGATTGATGAATTCGATCATCCCTCTTTGAATTTCGAAACAGCAGCTGCAAATGCAGTAGCGTAAATTCATAACATCGCGCGAATTCCGCTACGGCTACCCTTATGAAAAGTGCTTACATGGATAAATGCATAGGGGATCACATGTTTTCGAATAAGGATTAGCGAGAATGGAAGCTTTTCTGTTCTACATTTTGAGTGCTTTGTTTATGAATATCGTATTTCATCTTGATGCGATTACGCTGGGACTGTATATGGCGTTCTTTTAGTATATGGTGCTAAATTGATTTTGTATCAACACGAATCTGTTCTAGAAAATTTATAAGACTTCGACTTAGTATGTGATTACAGAATTTAGATGGAAATCAAGAAAGACCTAACGATTAATACTAGAAGTGATAGCCGGGAACGCATAGTTTTCACGAAAGTCAATATTTGTAGCAAAATTCGTAACGAAAGCTGCTAGACAAAAGTATATAAAACCAGGATTAGACCTGTAGCCGCCAGATTTGTACAACTGCAAAAGCAGAAGAAATGTTATACGATTTTAAAAACGAATGCTACTAAGGATCTTTGGATCTGTACAAGAAAATGTTCAATGGAGGATACAATTTTGTAATAAAAACAAATGAACACAAAGGCACAAAATGTAAAGATTACGAAATTGCGAAGACAAGCAGCTCCATCACGGGAAAACGATAGCTGCAAGCGAATGAGACTCAGAAAAACAAATGTATACTGATATTGTAGAAGAAAACGTCCAAAAATACTTAAAATTAAAAATTGGGTGCAAAACATAAGCTACTCAATCTATTGCACACATTGTTGATATGTATGGACCAGTTTAATTTTTTTTAAATACTTTGGGGAATTAGAATGGTGAAGCCCGCGATTAGGAGGAGGGGATTATTTGAAGGTAAGTTATTATTTAAAAAAAACAAATAAAATAAATACACGTGAGGAAGGGTGGCCATACTTATCGACAAAAGTTATATTTGGTATATGGCAAGTTGGTAAGTATCGGTCTAGGTCGGTAGCTCGCCGTGAGGGTAGGGGTTCCAATAACAAAGCGAAGACGTCACGCTTAAAATGACACGAAATAAGGGGATCGGATCTCCCCAAAGTCGTGGTACACCAAACTTCCAATTATAATAACATTTTATTAAGCTATATAGATATTTATTTCAACAAATTCTGCTAACAACAGCCTCTAGTGCAGCAAGTATTAAAATAAGCAATACCAAAAACAACATAAATAAGACAATGTAACAATCGACCGAACAATTCACTGAAAAGATATAGAAAGCGAATAGTTTGTTTACCCGGATAGATACAAGATAGCCAAGGAGGCTAAAATACAACCGTGAACCAGCGAGATGTATACACTTTAAAAATAACGTAACCTACAGCCTTGTATGAACGGCGAAGCGTTTCGACAGAACCAGATGCAACCTTGCTGGCCAAAAGGCAACTGCCGTTCAGCCCAAGACTAAGCCAGCGAACTTCTGGAGTATCCCAAACGTGGTCTCGAGTGGCTAGCAGGAAGGCCTGAATACTTCAAGTATGAATATAAGCTTCGACCAGGTCTAACCTTATCGGTAAGATGCCTGCAGGCGCAGCGACGAGGCAGATGACGTCTCCGTCGAGGCACGCCGAAACAAGAAGACTTCTAAGTACCTCGTTGCGGTAATATAGATTATGCTAAAGTTCTACCCAAATAAATCCTGACTAGAAAAAGGCTCGAGTTAAGCTTAATCTGACTGTACAATAGCTGGAACGCTAAGCAGGGCCATTCGATAGCTCGTGCTACGTAGAGCTATTGCGTAGCTCGTACTAAGCAGGTTAAAGAAATCCCTAGCTATAGCAACGGTGCCTAAATGATCAGCAATTAGCTACTTACCCTAAGATGACAGATGGTCAGAGGTTACAATGTGCTTGACGAGGTTGATCCGATACATCCTCGAAAAGCGATAAGAACAAAGGCGAGTTCACAAATACAATTAATACAACTCCCAAAATACCAAAATCCTAATAGAGTTGGTTGCTCCCACGTCTCCAAGAAACGGGCAAGCTATATAACAGCTTGAAATGAATCAACAAACTTGAGTGTAAGCTTACTCGTACCAAGGTACTAGAAGTTACTCTAATGTTATCGTAAGAATATATTGCCCCTCTAAACACTCACTAAAGAAGCAGAATTACCTAGAATTTCCTTAAAAACTGGGGAGAAGATTCACAATGGGAGGCGACATCAATATGAGGGACACTCACTGGGCACCAAGGTTAGCTACAATTAAAAGCAGAGAACTACTAAGTGCAATAAAAAAATTGTAAAACTTTGTTTGAAGAGCCAACCTACTTTCCTACCGATCCCGGTAAAATACCAGACTTTTTTCCTCCTCTAAGCTCTTTTACCGTTTCCCAATTGGAACTGCTTTTGCATTACATCAGAGGGTGTGGGTGTCACTTAAACTAGCATGCCTTAACCAAGTGGAAACCGGAGCGCCTCGGCCGGCAGTCGAACTCTCTTCCTAGTGTTAAAGTTTTCACTGCGACCTCGATTGCAAGCGGTGAGACCGCTCACCCACGCAGGGCCCCAAGATACCAGACTTAATTGACTTCTAGATAACTATGTAACTTCTGTTAGTTATCTGCAAACAGATGAGAGTCGAGATTTGAATGCTGATTATTCTCCAATACTTCTAAGTAAGAATATCATACAGAAAGAAAACCCAGTACTGATTAATAGACGCATGCACTGAGATGATTTTAGACAAAGTCTAGAAGAGAAAATAAACTTAAAGGTACCATTAAGGAACGAAGAACAATTTTCTATAGAAGTTGAAAAATGCATAAATGATACCCAGCAATCAACCTGGGTTAACGTTCCGGAACTCAAAGGAAGAATTAAGGAGAACAATTACACCAAAGAAATTAGAGAATTAATAGCTCAAAAAAGTAAATCAAGAAGGAGGTGATAAGAAACAAGATCCCCATTAGACAAAACTACACTAAACAATCACACTCACTAACTGAGCAGAGAAATCAATGACTAAAAACATGAATCTATGAGTACCTACTTGATAGAGTTAACTAATATCAATAGTACAGATTATTCTCTATAGAATGCAACAAAAAGGATTACAAGACCTATTATGCAAGTTCTCCCTATTCGGACTGATGGCAAATGGGCCAAAAACAACTAGCAACCAGCTCAGCCGTTTGCTAAGCATCTTAAAATATTTTCCAGTCGAATGAAGAGAAATAAAATGAAATACTTGAAGAAAAAATTGTCCAACAAAATCAAGAGGTCAAACCCCCTACAGAAGCCAAGAATGAAATAAAAAACAATATACATTCTAAAAAAGCTCCGGGGTAAATCAGTTACTGACGAAAGGTACAGTAAAACTTACCAATCTTATTAATGCTGTTTTTACACTAAATTGTGTACCCAGATTGTGGAAAGTGGCAGAGGTCATAACGATACTAAAGTCAGGGAAACCACTAAATTAAGCTACATTATATAGGTCAATTCTATTGCTGCCAGCTATATCTAAACTTTTTGAGAAAATTTTAGCCAAACGACTAAAACTGATGATAGAAAGAAAAAACTAGATTCCAAACTATCAATTTGGATTTAGAGATAAACTCTGGACAATTGATCAGGTACCTAGGATAAATCACATTATTGAAAAAGCACTAGAAGAGAAAAAATCTGCTCCGCAGTATTTTCGGACGTGGCGCAACCATTTGATAAGGTTTGATATGAGGGGTTAAATTATAAGTTGAAAACTCTCCTGCCCAAACAGTACACAAAAATACTGAAATTATACCTGACAGAGGAACTCTTCAGAATCAAGGAAGAAGATGCTTATTTTGAACTGAAAGAAATCAAGCGGGAGCCCCATAGGGAAGAATAATAGAACTGGCCCTATACCTATACACCGGTGACCTTCTAAAGGTAGAAAATAATACTGTAGTAACTTTTGCTGATGATACCGCGATACTAGCAGTAGGCAACAACGAACAATTTACAGAAAAAGTGCAAACAGCTGTCACCCAAATATGGTTTATATTAATTTAACAAATAGGCATTTAGAACTCATGCCGGTGACTATCAACAATGCGATAGTACCATACGCAAACACAGCCAAATATCTTGGCATGAGCTTGGACACCAAGCTTCAATGGAAAACTCACGTGAAAAGAAAAAGGGAAGATCTAGGCCTCAAATATAGTAAAATATTGCTATGGTACATAGAGAGAGAAAATAATTTAAATATATCGAAAATTAAGTGCAAAGAATGGAATAGTATTCGTATAGTAATCATTGAAAAAGGCTAGGAAATATTATAATGCAAACAACTTAATGTTGCAGGATAACGAATCAAAGTCCTAATATAAAATGTCTAGAGTGTGGCATTCATTTTAAATAATCGTAGTCAAGAGATAGAAAAATATGTTTTGGGGGATTATTAAATAAACAAACTTGAAAACTGAAATGTAAAGTATTTTTCGACTAATAAACTTTAATATACTCTAGTCCTATTTATCTAAGAACTATTTTGGTATGATAAATGGACTATACATTAAATGTACGTGGTACTGAAGTGAAAATATAAATCGACAATGTAAATGAATTTTTCATGGTATAACTACAGGAGTGCAAGTAAATACAAAGATAAAATATAGCAAGAATGGAGGATCAAGATTATTAATTGGAACTATATAATAAAACATCAGTAAGAGTAACGATTTGGATATAATTGATTGGAATTTTAATACAAAGGATTGGCGATTGGACGTTCTTTTGGGAGTGTTGACGCTGCTTGGAGTTTCTGTGTGCTGCGCCGGAGGGTGTTTGGACTTGGTGGAGAACTGTCATCTTACAGCTTAGGACGAGGTTGCTGTTTGGAGTTTTGTCACAACAGACTGGGTCCCATTGAACGGAGATCAACTTCCTGACGACTGAGGGAACATACATGAGGATTTGGATTGTTAAACAACGAGATTATTTTGAGGCTACTCACAGCTGGACAGTTTGAGTCGACAACTTGATGGATGCATCGAGTTTACAAGTGAGGTGATTAGTGTTTATTTACAGATAGAACTGAAGAAAACAGGCTGATTCAAGCTACTTGGAAGTTTGAGCGTTGCAGGTTAGTTAATAATAAATACTTGCTAATGTTATCTGTAACAAAGAACATTTAAAATTGGTTCATTAAGACAAAGAAAGTCATACTTACGAATTGATTTATGAATTTTATATAATTTGTAAAGGATCTTGATTAGTTATCTGCACAAGCAATTGCAAATGACATAAATGTCAAATTTATTGAAGTTTTAACATAATTCAAATTACAATTAGATTACTTGATATTTCAGAACCTACCCCTGAGTTGAGATACATGCTATTCCTTTTTATTAAGGTTAAAACCATTATTATTAAACGAACATAAGTCTATAATCATAGCATAAATTATGGACGCCGCATACGTGGGGCTGTTTGCTAATTATTTATTGCTATAATAAGGGTACAAGCTACAAGTTTAAAATAAAAAAATACGTTGAGTAACATTTCATTTTATAAATATTGTTCCTTATAAATAAATAAAAGGATAGAACAAACAACAATAAAACTTGTTAAAGTTTTTGGATAAAAAGTAATTATCAAATAAATTGCAAAATTTACAATTTAATAAAAGGTGTTACATTAGAATTTTAATAATTTGTAAAAGGTTAAATAATAAATATGGCAGATAAAAGAGTCACACGGAAAAGTAAAGGACAGAAGAAGAACAGCAGGAGATGGAAGATATTACAATCCCTACCGAAGTAGAAGTGGAGGAAGCGGAAATGGAAATACAAGGAGACCAGGTAAGGCTTCAGCAAAAACAAACAGCAGAAGAAGACAGGTTCAAACAGATAATGGAAACGATGATGCAAATGCAATCACAACAGTCAATGGAAAATTTAAAGCAATCAATTGAGGAAAAAGCTGAAGAAACAAAGAGGCAATTACTACAGGATGCAGAAGAGAGGGAAAACAGGTCAAAGAAGGATGCAGAAGAGAGGGAAAACAGGTCAAAGAAGGATGCAGAGGAAAGAGAAAGAAGGTCACAACAGTTAGCTGAAGAAACAAAGAGGGATCTACAACAATCAATAAAAGACACTGCAGAAAGATTAACAGAGAAGTTGCAAGATCAAAAAGTCCAGACAGAAAAGATGAAAGAAGCAATGAAGGAATTGAAAGACGAATTTTATAAAGTTCAAATTGGAAATAAGGAAGAACTACAAGCACAAATCAATAACATTTGTTTAACATTAGAAAATTATAAAGTTGAAGTAAAGAATGAGGTGCGACAGGAAAGACAAGAAGCCAACGAACAGCTAGAGGAAACCTTGAAACAAACTATTGGACAAGAGTTAGAACGCAATAAAGAAGAACTAGAAGGAAAACTAGAGGGGATGAAAGTAACATTGGAAGATACAATGAAAGTACAATTAGAGTATACGGATCAAAACTTTTAATTTGAGAGAACAAGTAAAGAAAGAAATACATAAAATGGTAAAAGATGGCGTAATAGAGTATTCCAAAAGCAATTTTATTAATCCACTAGTAGTTGTAAAGAAAAACGATGGTTCGCTTCGTTTATGTTTAGATGCACGCAAAATAAATCAAATAACGAAACCACAATATGAATCTCCACAAACGATTGATGGTTTATTAAGCAGAATTTGGGATAAGAAAATACTTACAAAGTTAGATTTAAAGAATTCTTTTTGGCTTATTCCATTACATGAAGAGTCGAGGAAATATACAGGATTCAGTATTGATGGGGAGATTTTCAATTTAAAGTAGTACCATTTGGACTTTCAACATCATGTGCGGCACTTGTTAGAGCAATGCAGAAAATTCTAAATCAGTTTGAGGATTTTTGTGTGCACTATATCGATGATATTTTATTGTTTTCTAAGAATGAACAACAACATTTAAAACATTTAGAGACTGTAATAGAAACACTGAATAAAAATGGATTAAAATTAAATTTATCAAAATGTGAATTTATGCAAGAAAATGTAACGTACTTAGGTTATGAGATCAGTAAAAATGGAGTTACAATAAATGAGAAACGTATCGAAGAAATTAAGAATTTGCCTCGTCCAAAGAATTTGAAGAAGTTAAGAGGTCTGTTAGGTGTTTTTAACTATTATAAAAGATTCATTAATAATTATTCAGAATTAACGGTACCTTTGGTACAGTTATTAAGAAAAGATACAAAATGGGCATGGAACGAAGAACGTGAAGCAGCATTGAATACAATCAAACAGAGGTTTCATGAAGGGTTATTGTTAAAATATCCTAATTTTAAAGAAAAATTTGTACTTCGTACTGACGCTTCTGACCAAGCAATTGCAGCTGAGCTAATACAAATACAAAATGGGATAGAAGTACCTATATGTTTTATTTCAAGGATTTTGAAAGGTTATGAAATCAGATACACAATAGCGGAGAAGGAGATGTTAGCAATAATTTTCGCAGTTAATAAACTAAAATTTTATTTAACTGGTAATAAATTTGACATTGAAACAGATAATTCTGCAATATCGTTTCTTAAGAATAAAACTTTTCACAATGACAGGTTGTATAGATGGGCTTTATACTTGCAACAATATGAATTTGAAATTAAGCATAGACCAGGAAAATTAAACGTAGTTGCTGATTTTTTAAGTAGAAAAGACACACCGAGTTATGAAAAACCAAAACAAATTTTAATTGGTATTGAAAAAATTTATCAGGAAGGAAGGTTATCAAGACAAGAAATTTTAAACAAACAGATGTTAGAGGAAATACAAGAGTTAAGAAATTTAGTTTTGCAAAGTCAAGGAAATAATTATAAAGGGTACAAAATTAAAGAGGATTTGTTAGTAAAAGACGTTGAAAATAAGGAGTTGATGGTTTTAAGTAGGGAAGACATGTTAGAAGTTGTTGAGGAAATACATGTAATATTTGGACATTGTGGCGCAAGGAAAACGTGGTTGATGTTTCGAGAATGCTTTTATAGAAAAAATGATCTTAGATTAATTAAACAATTAATACAAACCTGTCACATTTGTCAAATTGCCAAAGAGAGAAACTTTAAAAACCAAAACATTGTTAAAAGTATCAGAGTAACTGAACCAATGGAATTGGTAGCTATTGATTACTTAAGTAATTTAGTGACAGGACAATATGGGTACAAACACATTTTAATTATGGTAGATGCGTTTTCAAAATTGTAAAATTATATCCGACAAAAAGTTGCAATACGAAACATGTTATTAGATCAATTGAATATTTTCAACAAGAAGTGGGGAAACCAAAGAGGATATTAGCGGATAATGCGACCTATTTTAAAAATTCAAGGTTGCTAAGTAATTTGGAAAGGAATGACATCAAAATATGTTTTTGTAGTATAAGACATCCTCAAAGTAACATTGCAGAAAGATACATTAAAGAGGTAATTAAATATTTAAGAATTTTAACTTATGAAAACCATAATAGATGGGTACAATATTTGGAAGAAGTGGAAAATTTTATAAACAATGTCCCTAATACAACAACAGAAATCAGCCCAGTTACACTGTGTAAACAGATAGTACCAGCGAGAACATGGAGGAAAGAGCAGAGAAATGTTGAAATAATACAATTTTTGGAAAGAACTAGGAGAAGACTGAAGATAATTAACGATAGGTATGAAGAGAAGCAAAATAGAAAAATTTCAAAATGGGTACGATTTAATGTAGGAGATTCAGTGGTTGTTAAAAAACTGAGAATAGGTGATCGAAAAAAAAAAGTATGTGCAAAGCTGTTATGTGCATATGAGGGTCCATACAAAATACATAAAATATTCAACAATAACAATACGTACGAATTGATAAGCGAAACAGATGGACATATAAGAGGAAGGTTCCATGTAACCATGATTTACCCATATCGTGACTAGATAAAAACTGTAGATGTTGAAAGAGTTGTTGTTTATTCTAAGTTTTATTAAAATGTTACTATGGAAATATAATGATAGTAGAATTGTTGTTGATTTGTTGCTACGAGTTTATTAAAAGTTTTATTTATTAATGTTTGTTCACAGAGAATGTGGAAAATTGAAAAGGGAATTTATAATAAGTTTGAATTATTCTAAAGTTTCTTTTCAATTTGAGGAATTATGCTATGGTACATAGAGAGAGAAAATAATTTAAATATATCGAAAATTAAGTGCAAAGAATGGAATAGTATTCGTATAGTAATCATTGAAAAAGGCTAGGAAATATTATAATGCAAACAACTTAATGTTGCAGGATAACGAATCAAAGTCCTAATATAAAATGTCTAGAGTGTGGCATTCAATTTAAATAATCGTAGTCAAGAGATAGAAAAATATATTTTGGGGGATTATTAAATAAACAAACTTGAAAACTGAAATGTAAAGTATTTTTCGACTAATAAACTTTAATATACTCTAGTCCTATTTATCTAAGAACTATTTTGGTATGATAAATGGACTATACATGAAATGTACGTGGTACTGAAGTGAAAATATAAATCGACAATGTAAATGAATTTTACATGGTATAACTACAGGAGTGCAAGTAAATACAAAGATAAAATATAGCAAGAATGGAGGATCAAGATTATTAATTGGAACTATATAATAAAACATCAGTAAGAGTAACGATTTGGATATAATTGATTGGAATTTTAATACAAAGGATTGGCGATTGGACGTTCTTTTGGGAGTGTTGACGCTGCTTGGAGTTTCTGTGTGCTGCGCCGGAGGGTGTTTGGACTTGGTGGAGAACTGTCATCTTACAGCTTAGGACGAGGTTGCTGTTTGGAGTTTTGTCACAACAGACTGGGTCCCATTGAACGGAGATCAACTTCCTGACGACTGAGGGAACATACATGAGGATTTGGATTGTTAAACAACGAGATTATTTTGAGGCTACTCACAGCTGGACAGTTTGAGTCGACAACTTGATGGATGCATCGAGTTTACAAGTGAGGTGATTAGTGTTTATTTACAGATAGAACTGAAGAAAACAGGCTGATTCAAGCTACTTGGAAGTTTTAGCGTTGCAGGTTAGTTAATAATAAATACTTGCTAATGTTATCTGTAACAAAGAACATTTAAAATTGGTTCATTAAGACAAAGAAAGTCATACTTACGAATTGATTTATGAATTTTATATAATTTGTAAAGGATCTTGATTAGTTATCTGCACAAGCAATTGCAAATGACATAAATGTCAAATTTATTGAAGTTTTAACATAATTCAAATTACAATTAGATTACTTGATATTTCAGAACCTACCCCTGAGTTGAGATACATGCTATTCCTTTTTATTAAGGTTAAAACCATTATTATTAAACGAACATAAGTCTATAATCATAGCAATATATTCGCTGATGTGAACGAAACTTCCCGCTGTGTATATAAATAACGAGATAATACTTTACATGCAAATACTAAAACCTTTATGGACATACGGCATTCAACTATGGGGATGTACTAAACAAAGTAATCTGGAAATCACACAACGATTCCAGAACCAAGTGCTACGAAACATCAGACACAACGACCTCCACAGTGACCTGGAGATGGAACCTGTAACCTATGAAATTAGAAAATTGCAAGAAAACATGAAGATAGACTGTACAATCATAAAAACGTTCAAGCCATTCAACTCCTGAACAACAGGAACATAGTGCGAAGACTCAAGAGGGAA
Organism: Agriotes lineatus; assembly: GCA_940337035.1. Lineage (NCBI taxonomy): Eukaryota > Metazoa > Arthropoda > Insecta > Coleoptera > Elateridae > Agriotes > Agriotes lineatus. The sequence goes on along the minus strand of CALNHX010003538.1, from coordinate 124,743 downwards.
ACACCCTATAAATTAGTTTAACTGCGAGTCATAGTGTGTCACTTTATTTCTTAGAAACTGAGAGACATCAATGGGTAAACTATTAGATTAAGCACATAACTAGTAATTTAACTTACAACAAAATTGCTTATTAGTCTAAAAGGCTAGATCGTAATTGTATAAGGCGCTGAAGGGTGCTTTAATGATGATTAATGAATATGTAGTAACTTTCTATGTTAATGTTTTGATAACGTTGCAATAACAAATATTAGAAAAACTAACAGCAGATGTCAACCTAATCATGCTTACTGCATATAAAAAGTTCATTATTGCTGCCAAAATCTGAATACAAATTACACTCTCCATAATTAGAGGCTTGTTTTATAAACCTCTATTTATTATGACCTTTCTTAATTTAAACATATTAGCTAAATAATTATACTTGAATAATGCTGTAGTCGTAATCTTTAAATATATGAGAGACCGTTTCTGCTGCTAGATTCTGATCATTTAAAAACTTGTAGGTTTATTTCTGTAGGTTTGGGTAAAAACTGTATACGACGCGACGCGAGTTCAAATATTTCGGGGCTTCATACAGAGATGGCGCTCGAATCGGTGTCTACTTAGAGACCCTGTATATATACAGGTACTCTATGTCTACTTAGAGACCCTGTATATCAAGATTAGAGATGGGACATACAAGTGATCAATGCTGATAGGTTGGAACCAATTTCCATGGCCTGCTGAATTGTGTGACAAATGTCAAAGTGACAGCCGGCCATGGAAATTATTAATGTCATTTGAATTTTGTAGTTTTTGCTGTAATTACAAGTGGTGTTCTGTTTATTTGATTTTTTATTAGTGCATTTATTCATTCATTATCTTTAGCCTCTTTGACATTTCGGTGTCGAGGATCATTATTGTTAATAAATTTTACTAAAATCACTGGCTGTTCAGCAGTTGGATGTAAGAACCGTTCTAGCAAGAACATTTCTGTGTTTAGGTTTCCAAAAAATTATCCTTATAAAAAAGTATGGGTAGAAAGATCTGGTATTAAGATCTTGCAGCATGAAAAATCGTACAGATTATGCAAAGTACATTTTACACCAGACCAGTTCTTAACAACAGGCAAAACCCCATGTAAAAGACTAAAATATAATGCAGTGCCATCATTATTCCACATAAACAGTTGTGGGAGCGAATTCTATTGAGATAATGAAGATAAAAATTTTGAAAACAAAGTTACGGGTAATTTTCTAAAAAAAAACTTAGTACTACCCCGCATTTTGACGGCGACATTTTGGAAGTTTTTTAAATTAAGACATTATTGCACATCAAAAGAAAGTCATAAAGAACCTCAACGGAAGAATAATTTTGAAAAAAATAAGAGACTAGTATTAAATTACATTTGAAAAGGAAATCGGCTTTTCAAAACATCTTTGATGATGATCAAATTGAGGCAATGCATCACCAAAAAGCAAGTACTACACCCTGGTCAAATAAAACTGTAGCAACAGCTTTGAGATTAAAGTTTATTTGTGGTTCTAGTGGACATAATACAATTTGTGAGCTACATTTGTCACACTCTACAAATTACAACCTTAAATAGAAAATTGCAAGATATCACTTTTGAGAGTGGTATTTTAGAGGATGTGTTTAATTTCCTCAAAATAAAATAAACACTCATATTAATTTGTTGTTATACATATAAAAATGAAATATATAAGTTATTTTAATGAAAAGTAACTTTAATAACTAATAACTTCTGTAACAACTCATTTTCAGCTTTAATTGCTTGAGTATTTGTTTCCATTGTTGAATTTCTTTACTTCCAATTCTTCTCAATTTTTATTTCATTCTACAATGGTTTTTCGCAATTCGTGCCATTCTTTTGATACACTTGCATGACTTGCAGTATTACGAATGCTAATTGTTAGTGTATTTGGCATGGTGTAGTACTACGTGATCTACTAAAATGTAAATTTTAAGATTTATAAACTATAATTTTAAATTTCTATAATAGTTACTCACTGTTGACATTACTGCCGTTCTTTTTACTTTCTCGCATAGAGAAAGTATTGTAATCGTCAAAAAAATCGACTTCGAGATTTTGACGAATCTTGACGTTTTAGACCTCCTAGAGTCCGAAAAATCCATTTTTCGAATTATGTCTGTGTGTGTGTATGTGCGTGTGTGTGTGTGTGTGTGAACACGATAACTTAAAAACGAAATAAGCTAGACCCTTGAAATTATGTACATAGTCATTATTCAAAATTTTTAGATTCCAGACCAATTTTGAGTAAAATCGGTTAACCGGAAGTGGCACTTTACCTAAACAGGTAGCGGTACCATTTCAAGTAAAGTACCAGTTTGCTTCGAGATATTTGAACAAAATTTTGTACATACATTTTTATGTAGAAAAACTACCAGATATTACATTTCAGCATGATCGGGTAACCGGAAGTGGCATTTTACCTAAACAGGTAGCGGTATCCATTCAAGTAAAGTACCAGTTTGCTTCAAGGTATTTGCACGAAATTTTGCACATACATTTATTATTGAGAAAAACTCCCAGATATAAAATTTCAGTATGATAGGTTAACCTAAAGCGGCACTTTACCTAAACAGGTAGTGGTTACCTGAAAATGTAATTTTATCGCTGTATGTATATACATTGCAATAAACTTTTCAAATTTGCTAGAAAACCAGGCGAATGCGAGAAAGTCTAGGGGAGCACACTCCCGATTTTTATTAATATCGTCTGCATCATTTGTTGTTCCCAATAGCCTACATTTGGTGTATTGTATGTTGTTTTCAAAGTTCTCTAAAATAGATAATGTTGAACTAAAAATTAATTTGATAATTTTGAAATAGATACCATTCCTATAGATAGAATTTTTGGCCTTTTCTCTCTTTATTGATTTATTAGTAATTTGTCACTTCTTTCGCACAGCGTTTTCAACATTGCTTTGGGGAGAATTGCACATTTACCCTTCTTCTATACAACATGAGCCTTTAGAAGTAACAGCATACACATAGTTAAAAAGGATGCTGAAACGTAAAAGACCCTTAATCAATCATATCAAATAACTTTCTGACTACTCTAACAATTTTAATTACCTTTTTGTTGCTGCTCTGTTTGATTAACATGGTTAATGACCATATTTTTACAGCGTCAGAGTAATGGCGCATTGGACAAGTTATACCGGGAGTCCATATTACACAGCTGATTGCAATGTTCTTACATCTTTTGAAATGAATTTGTAACTAACTATACGTAAATCCAATCTGAAACAATTTTAAGGTTAGTTTTTGCGCAACTTGAACCCACACTTGACTCGTTCGATCTACTCAACACCAGGAATAAATTCATCACGTTTGGTTCGTAATTCGAACTACAAACGAACAGAATGCAGTTCACACAAACGAAAAAATTTTCTTGCACTAAGCAAGTCTGAGTAGCCAAACGAACAAAGCTTTAGAAAGAAACTGTAATTAAATGTGAATAGATAATTTTTACTGATAATGAATAATTATTTTCGTTATTTGACATTTCGAAATTTGTCGTGTAAAGTAAATGTCAGTTTGGCAATGACATCTTGAAATTTTGTTTGAAAAACAGAAACTGATCAACTTAGGCCCACCGCCCACGGTGCGACTGTTTTGAGACAAAGGTTGTAAACTAGTTTACTCTGCAACCAGTGTACAACTAATATGAAACTTCTGCACGCACACGGATACGACTCACTATGAAACAGTTTCAATCAGTTGGCATAGCGGTGCAATTAATAATTTTTACATTGATAAATTCTGAATCAGATGAGGAAGACATGATTGATTATTATCGATACCGCAGACACAAAGGGAGTACTGGGTCCACCCATACATAAGGGGAACTCTGAATTCTAGACTGTTTGTAGCAGCACAGGAACTGTCTCAAACAGATAGAAAGTTTATAGCTTTTTATCGAATGTCTTGATCACCCATTTTGAAATAAATAAAATAACCACGTGGTAAACACCTTGAAAACGGGGCAACTTCTAACTGCAACGCAACTGCGACTGCGAAACAATGGTCGCGTACAACCGATTTTGACTGATTGCAAACGAGTTTCATTCGAATCGACTCGTGTGCGGTTCCACACTACTACACGTTGCCGAGGTTACAAAAGAGTTGCAAGATCAACTGATTTGCAACGTTTGTCTCAAAACAGTCGCACCGTGGGCGCTGGGCCTTAGCCTTCAAAACTGGTTCCACTTGTCCCATCTCTTATCTTACTTTTTATACAGGGTCTCTATGTCTACTTAGAGTCCCTGTATATAGTATATCATTATACAGGGACTCTATGTCTACTTTTACACTGCCTTTATATAGACAGTGGCGACAATACAACTAAGCCACACCCCCGCCGCCATATTTAGGCAAATTTCTAACGGGTGTTCATTTAAATCCGTAATCAGAGTCGACTGTGATAGTTTTACGTTTGGCAGTACTGAAAACATTCGAGATTTGCAGGTTAAGATTTGCGTCAGTCTGTGTCAAATAACAAACAAGACCTATCCTACTAACCTCGAATTTGACATAGACTGACAATACACTTCAGTACTGCCAAAAGTATAACACGTATCACAGGCGATTTAGCCTAAACATGGCGGCTAAAACCGCGTGATCTAGGGAGCCAATCAAAAATAGGACACCCCATTGTCGCCACGTCTATATAAAGGCACTGTATCTACTTTCGCTCTGTTATTGTTTGCTCCCTTGTATAACATAACCTAAATTTTCAGTTCAGTCTGTCAAGTAGTGTTCGAATTACAGCTGGTCAAAGCTAGTGTCTCGGTCGATTTCCGTAAAAATAAAAAACATTGAACACCGAGCTGTTATGAAATACCTGTTTAAGGGTTTAAAGCTGACGGCTGAAAATATTGATAAATTCTATGATATGGTATTGTTATACCGTCGAGTGAAGGTGCGTGACATAGCTGAAATTGTGGGTATCCAAACTGTACGGATTTATCACATTTTAACTGAAGAATTGGAGTTAAGTAAAGTCTGGGTACAATTTCTCACTCAGAGGAAAAACGAGTTCGACAACAAATTTGTGTGTGTTTGGACCGGTTTTTGACAAACCTAAGTGATTTTATGCTAAAAGCACAAAGATTCTCCGCGTCCAAGAAAGGCAAAGAAGGTTGCTTCGGCTGGAAAAGTCATAGCGTCAGCTTTTTGGAATTCAAAAGGCATCATCACGATTGACTAGCTTTGAAAGGGCCAGCCTATAACCGGGACCTACTACGCTGCCTTATTGGGCCGATTTAAACAAAAAGTTATTGAAAAAACGGGCTTGGCAAACAAAAAGGTGCTCTTTCATTACGATAATGCACCTCCTCACACATTTCGAATTGCAACCACAAAAATTAAAGAGATTGCTTCGAATTTACTCCGCATACACCGTATACTCAGATTTGACCCCATCAGACCACCATCTCTTACCAAACTTGAAAAAAACACTTGGCAGGGCAAAAATATTCATCAAATGAGAAAGTTATAGCGAGTGTAGAGGCCTATTTTGCAGACCTCGACGAATCGATTTACAAAGAGGGGATAATGAAGTGGGTACATCGTTAGAATAAATGCATTGTACTTGGAGGAGATTATGTAGAAAAATAAAAGTAAATTTTAACCAGTTATACAATTGTTTCTATGCGAGGCTGCGAACATTTCAAACGCCCCTCGTACACACTATTGATCATATTTTTTAGTATCGGTTTCTCTTTAAAAGCAGATCGTATTTGATGAATTGGCAATATGTGGAAAGTTGTCAAACATACAAAGTTCGGTTACATTTTAAATGACAAGTAATCAGTAACGGTGGGTAGAGGGATTTCGTTTGCGCAGTGACTAACATCATATGACAGATTTTTTGTATTTTAAAGTGTGAAAATTGCTGTTATTGGGATAGAAGGTTTAGCAGAGCCTTAACGCCATTGTTTCCGCAATCCTTTAACGTTCACGAACTGATAATACACCATACCGCAATGTTGCGTACGCCTCTGATTTATTATGTCATTTACCTTAAATAAGGTTAACAATTTAATGTCAATATGATAGATGTAAAAATGTTACCAATACGAAACTTGGAAATTACTATATTCTAACATTAGTTCTGCTTTTCACCGCGTCTCAATCTAGATTCTGTAACCTGTATGGTTTGTTTAGCAGTGTAATAAATACAACCTTTATTTTTGAAACTGCGGTGTCTGCAATTCCCTAGGAGACCTTAGTATCGTTACAGCTACAGCTGTGCGCTTAAAAGCAATGGCAAATTTTATGTGTTGTGAGCATAAAAGAAAAAATAAAATCAGTTAACGGACAGTACACAAAAGGGCAAACTCATATGCGTTCCATTAACAAAAACGGCAGGGCTATTTTTTTAGTCTTTGTTTACGAGCCTGTTTGATTGCGGCTTTGTGGAAGCCTTACTAACATTACCATACGATTCTGGTATTTGCTGATGTTATGTCACGCATTCTAGACATTCATTCAGCAACGTTTGTTAATTAAAACAGCTTTTCAATATACATAAGGGTTAATTAAGCAGACAAACAACTCCTGGCCCATCCATTCCACTGCTTATCTAAAGACAGCCCGAGGAGGAGCCCAAAAGTTATGTGTTCCGGATGCTCTCCCCCAGATATCTACATAACGAATCACGTACACTGTAATAACAGTTTGTTGGTTTAAGTTATAACTAATGTGGTTAAAGGAAAGCCCAAAATTGATAGGCAATTCGTTATGAACAGCCTTTCTGCCGCCTACCGATTCCCATTATCATCAGCGCGAGCTCTTGCCCGCAGAAGGAAAGGGTTTTTATTAAGCCAAATTTGCATTGTGCTGTGAAATGGTTTAAAGAAGGGAACGTATACAGGACTATTTACGCGTTTGTTGGCGTTGAATATTCATGTTCTTCCGATGTACATCACGCATTTCCTTTGTGAGGTGCATTTTGTGCTTACACCGCTGGGTTAGCAGTAAATCTGGGGCATACCTGCTCCCTTTCCACTCTCCATCAAGAGACACGTTGTTAGTTTTCGTGATTTAATTTTACTAGCAAACAAGCGTATATGAGCAAATGTACGACTTCAACTTTCGCACTGGAACAAATGTAGCGAAAAACTTCTTTATGGTGAAATGAATGCTCTGAAAACTGTTCCCCGGGAAACAACTTTTCATTGCGGTTTTTTCTGAGGCTTTGCAAATATGTTATCCAGGATGTGGTGTAAACATTCATGTTCATTGTTTTTGTCGTATTTTTCTTTTCATTTATTTTATTTGTATTCGACGGTTTTTTAATTTATGATTGATAAAGCTATTGTGATTTTTTAATTCAGAACTGACTTTGTAGTAACTCTTTGTCCTTGCCTTGTATAACAAAATCATACATTGGCTGTTCTCTGAATGATGTCATTTTTGACAGTGGCTTATTATGAGATGTTTTATCAGTCTTTTTCCACCGTCTTGTGTGTTTATCACACGACGTTTCGAGAGTTTTTGATCTACTCCAGTCCTCAGGTGAATGAACTTTTGGTTAGTCCTGAGAAGGACTGATTTTTTTCCGTCCTTTCACGTTTACTCGTATAGTCGACCGCACGGCTAGTTGGCTCGCCTCGGGCTCGCCAGTAGCTGCAAAGTACTTATACCTTAAATCTTTTAGGATTAACTACAACTTAACAGGTGAAGTATGCAGGGGATCGCAGTTCCAGGGCCGGGTTCTTTGGGTAACAGCAGTTCAGAAAATGACACAGAATTTAATGACTTTGATGAGGATTAGTTTACTTTTTTATAGTACTAGCTTGTAAGTGTTTAGTCGATATTTTGTAACTTATGTAGTATTATAAATTAAATTAAATAAATGGTAGGCAATAAATGTGATATTTCTAATTCAATTTGATTATTTTACAAATTGATTTATATACAAACTTGGTGCGTCTGTATGTAGTACATATTTTTTATTGTTTAAATATAAATGTATAAGTTTAGTCAGTGTTTTATTTAAAAGTTTGGGTTTTAAATTTTTCGTAAAATATTCTTAAATACTGCCCATTACTGGCTCACCCGAGTTGCACTGAACAAGAGGATTAACGCGTTCGACAAGTGCTTAGTATTATATTTGCAGCCTGAGGCGCTGCCAATTGGTCGTGCTGTCCACTATACCTACCCCAGTTGTAGCTAAAGAGGAAAATAAGTCTTAGGAAGTTGAAACAAGCTACGTACATAAAGCCGGCAAAAGAACCAATTAGCCAGGCTAGCGCCATTTGGATGTCACTAGTGACCAAAGAATTACAAAAATAGTCTACTGCGCATACAGCGGTAACATATACAGTGTGTCTCGCAGAGTGTCAGACATATAGAAATTAACATTGGGAAATTATGAAAGGATCAGCTATTGATGTGTAAGCATTGTGATTGGTCGGAAAAGAAACAATTTACAATTAATTTGAAGTTTGTCATTTCTGACCAATTATGCACCTCGATGCCTACACATCGCCCAATAACTTTCCAATGTTAATTTGTCTATGTCTGATAGTTGGCGAGACGCATTGTATATAAGTATGTATTATCTGTAACCTCATTTACCTTGCAGTGTAGAGGTTAGTGCTTCGTACGCTAGCATCTGGCGGTACAATGCTCACCTTGCCCCGGATTCGTGATACAGAGTTGAAGCGCGCCTTTTGTGCTACGCAGCAACCATTGTGTGTAATATAACCGCGCTGGTGGCCTACGGGTAAGAGTGACCGACTCCTAATCATAGCGATCAGTGGTTCCGGGTTCAAACCCCGGGGTAGACACGAGTGTAGGTGAAAGGACGTACAAAAAATTAGTTCTTCTCAGGACTAACCAGGAGTTTGAAAATTGAAAAATTTTAAAAATGAAAAACACGTATTTTAAAATGCTTACTTAGTCCTGATGATTATCTACCCTAAATATTTTTTCACTTGATACTATCTTCTGTGTATTATTTTGTTCAATTTCTGGTCTTTCTGTTGTTCTTATTTCTTCTTGCCATGTCTTCTTCGGTCTGCTTCTTTTTCTCTTTCTTGTTTCTTGCTGCGTACACTCTTCTAGATAATCTATTATCTCATTATTGTCCTAGCTAAGTTGATTTTCTTGTACTTTGTGTTTGTCGGTTGTATTTTCAATATTTTTCTGTGCTTTTCGTTTCTTATTCAGACTTATTTTCTTTTAACTCCTGGTTAGTGTCTAATTTCCATGCGGTTACATATGCTATTTTCTCTGCCAAATTTTGTGTAAATTTCGCTTGCATGTAACATTACAGGTCTCTCTACTTTTATTTCTTTGGGGATTTATTTTTTCCTTTTTCCTAAGAACGTTGCTCTGATTGCATCACATAGTCTTCCTGAAGCACTAATTCTCTGACTTATTTCTCCATCTAATTTTCTATCTTTGTTTATTTGTATCTCCAAGTACTTCTATTCTACATGCTTCTCTTCAGGCTGTTACCAGTTCCAGTTTGTTATGTCAGGAAATAATATAACTTATATTGTTGTGATGCAACCATAAATGTGTGTTAGAGTCAAATTTATTAAAATTAAGGGATTACAATGGTTAAAAATAATTTGGATTTATTCAGGTATAAGGTGGAAATGTGTATGCAAAATAGCTATTTGAAAAACAGGTGGATTTGAAAATAATATAATTGAATAAATTACAGTTTGAAACGAATGACAAATACTTGATTTGAAATAAAATAAAAATTTCGAAAGTTTAACTCAAATACATAAGACTAGAGTGTATAAAAATCGATATGATATCGTTAAGAAAATTTGTTTTTGATTATTGAGAATAAAAACTTTTGAAAAATGTAGAAAACCGATTTTTGGTGTTATTAAAAATATTTAAAATTACCCTGTTTTTATTAAGAAATGTTTGGACTAATATAAAAAGGGAATAATACAAATCTACGTAGTGAATAAAAATGGAATTTTAATAAATAACAAGAAGAAGCAAAGACTTAACTAATGAAGATTATTGGTATGTGGTAAAAACTTATGGATCAGCTTTATTGGAAAAATTACATTTAACATATTACATTAATCAAATTGGATTAGGTCAAGCTGTTTGTTGTTGAGTAAGACTTCTAGAGAAGTATCATCGGAAAAAAAACATTCCCGGAGGGTGGCAGTTTGCTGAGTACTGTAGGAAAATTGGAGTTAGCTGATCTTGGACTGTTGGGACGTGTTGTCTGTCTGTAAACAGTGCATTGCAGGAAGGTGCTTGAAAGAGTCGATTTGGGTGATCTCTTAATAAAAATCATAACTAGAAATGAAATGAAGACAATAAGAAGATTAACTAATTAAGAAATAATTACTTACTGTGTTTTTAATATTGTTGTGCACCATTGAAAAGGTTGGGCAGTTGTCATTTGAATTTCAAATTTGTTTCGACAGTTGGCTGACATAAGTATTGTAAATTATGAGAATCAGATTTAAAATATTAGAACATCTATCTTTCAGAAATCAAGTAACTAGATAAAAGAATCCACCCCTAATTTTTCAAGAACTATCTATAATAGTAATTATTGACTTTATAATACAAAATAAGGCAATTTGTAATTTTAAAAAACATATTAATAGCAATATACTTGAAGGTTTAGTTCAATATATATTATGTCTGTGAAATTGTATTCCACCTCTGATTAAAGCTGCAATACCTCTTTTCATGATATTAGTATAACCGGCATTTACACACGGTGTCTAAACCCTCTTAGAATAAGAAAAATATTTCTATAAAAACATATGAAACTTATACTATTTTTAGAGTGTGTACGTTTCTTGTCAAGGTTTTCTTAGTTTCGAAAGTTACTTGTTCTGGTAGACTCGGAAAAACAGTATGAATTATAGAACGCTCAAAAAGGTTACAGAGATATGCTTCTCTTCTTTGGTTGTCTATATACATACTATCAGTTTGCGCCCTATCGTTTGTAAATATTAACTCGGTTACCTGTATTCTCTCCATTTCAAAATGTTACTATGTATGGTTTTGTATATTTTTTACATTTATTTATTACACAATATGGCAATACTTTTTAAAAGAGCGGTCTATGTATATATCCTTGTCTAAACACAGATCGCATCGAACATTTTACAAACGCAATGTTACAATAATGTTGTCAAGGTGATACTCTCTAATTTAAGAAATTTATTCATACACATTAAAAAATCTACCTACATTAAAAATGTCTAACTATTTATTAACTACTGCACCATTAATACCCGCATTGATAATTTAATAAATCCCCTAAAATTCAGTTCCATCAAATGCTACCTGCTATGATCTTTTAGCTACAATGATTAAAATGTTATCATTGCAATATTATATAATTATTTAAATTCATACCAGAGCGCCTTCTGCGTAATCTCGTAGTTTACGAAGCCGTAATTAAGGCCTTAATTAAATTAATTAGCATTAACAATTCAATTCACATTTTAACAGGAAAAACAATTATATGTATCAATTATTTTTAGATCTTACAATATTAGTCAACAATTTTCTACAGTAAGTTATACCTTTTCTTCTTTTTCGTCATCTTAATTTTCCCTGAGAGCCTGCTGTCAACCACGGCCACGGTCCGCCAAAGTGGTTAATTTAACCTATGGTAACAAGTTAACTCTTTAACGCTCTCTGGTATGCCAGGTATACCACTATGCATAATAGTCCATAATACTTGTTTTGAAACTTAATAATGTTCTGAAACGTTTTGTTTCCGTTCTACAGACGTTGCAGTTCCTTTGTCTAATTTTATATTTTCTAGAATTATTGTGGTTATAAAAATACCCCAATAAACCTTGGTGTAATGTGCATCTGGTATGACAGCATTACCTACGTGCATTTCGAGTCACGACTTTGAAGTGTGTACGCGCATTAGTGAAGTTTCTTGTTTCTTACTATATTGTAGGAGCAACTTTCAAGTTTTCACCTGGTAAGCATTGTAGTGTAATATGTAAGGATTATAATATTGATAAGTAGTAGAAATTATTTTGTCCAGATTTTGAAAAATAAATTGATATTTGGAAACCTCTTTTCTGCGTCGCAAAAATAGTCTATATTTATGTAATTTTTTTTAGTAATAACGTACTTTTTATACAAATTATTTTTGTAAGTATTTATAAACATATCTACTGAAGATATAATCGAATTGGTTTTGCTACTATGTTGCGCTAGAAAAATATTTACGTTCAAACCCATATTTGTCGCATTTTAGCTGATGTTTTTGAGGCAGGTCGCGGCGGCCCGGATTGTTTACGATGGGGTAGTCATAAATTTTATACAGTGCGTTAGTGTTCTACTCGTAAGTGTTTATATTATTCAGTTCAAATTTCAAAAACTATTTTACTTTGTCTATTCAAGTAACTTATGTTATCTGCAATATCTGGAAAAGTGTATGTTATTTCTGTTCAAGGCAGGTTTTTTTGTAATTGATCAAATAGTAGCTACTAACTATACCAATAAAAAAATATGCCAATGTAATTGAATTCTATGTTAGAAATTTTACAAGGAGGCTTACTACTTCAAAAAATTAATTATTATTTATAGCAAGAGTTTTCATGCTTTTTACAAAACATATCTATTTTGTCTCCGATTGAACAAAGAAATATACAGTAGTTTTTTCAGGTCGAAAAATGCATGGTTTCGGTATGTTTACGAGGTTGCTAGATAAAAAGAACTAACAGTGCGCAAATGTATTCGTTGCTAAGATGAAAGAAATAATAGTAAAAAATAATAATCAAACTGAAAGAGAAATAAATTACAGTGAGAACTGTATAGTACTTGAGCATTTATCGTTTAATATCTTAATTAAATTGCATATTCGCGATAGCAGAAGGTGAGTGGATAATTAAATAACGTGATTCGTTCGTGAATGATTCGATGGGTGTATTTTACATTTATTCGTAACAGTATTTCAAACACACGACTTTAATAAATATCTTCTTTAGAAGCTAAAAGCTCAAATAACGACAATTTTTTGTGTTAAATGGGTAGAACTTATTCGAATTTATGCTCTAGAGCAAGTAAATTGGTTGAAAATATCGCGCACAAGTTGATTACAATGTCAGCGTAGGTCTATTACTCTAAAATATTTAGTAAACTGCTGGTTATTATTATTGGAAAAATAACTATTTTTACAATTCCAAAATTGGAATAGTGATTTTGAGTTTCAAGTATCTAGTAAAACTATACCGATTGGCCTGCCTACAAATGGGGTGAACGGAGTATAAAAGTTTTAAGTTATAGGGAATTGGTGTAAAAAAGTATTGTTTGTCACTCTGCATAATAAAAGTAGTTTACAAATGTGTAGGGGGGATCTAGCAAGTATATTACGTAAATGAGCTAGAATGTGTCTTTCACTAACAAGAGGAAAACGATTTCCGTGATTGCTTCAACGCACACGCCGCCATCAGGGAAAAGATTAACGCTATGAACTGTTCTTAAACTGTGACATAAGCAAACTGTATATAACTTTCATATTTCGGAAATATTTTCCACCCCCGCATAGTTGCCGGATCCTGTATAACAGATTGATTTGTACTGAAATAAATACCACAAAATGAGTCGTTGAGATGCACAATTAAATATTTATATCAAATAAACAAATAATAAACAGCAGGTAGCTGCAGAAACCAATTTCTTCATCTTCTTAGTGTGCGGTATCCGATATCGGACGTTGGAACACAAATACATTACTTCAGTCTGTACTACCATTTATTATAAGTTCTGGGGGGTGCAAGACATGATTTATTTTTATTACTTCCTATCAGGTAAGTATCTACTTTCAAACTTAGCATGATTTCGTTTAGAACAAGTGGTTAGTGATGTGTTCGACTAAAAAGAAGTTCACCTTACAAAAATATAGCTAGCTCTTGGGTGGAAAATAAAATATGATATTGTGCTTCTAATTAAAACATTTTGATTTTTCTAAGCAAGCGATATAAATGATTTACAATATTGTAAATCGCATGTACTTAAATATATTAGAGATGACAACTATAATAGTAATCATAATCATAAAAGGACACAGTTGATGGTGTCGCTGAACAAGTAATAAATGTGCTTAGGACTAATTACTAATTTTATCAAACAGTAAAAATATCCTGTAAAAGCGTTAATATATTTTATTTGGCATTGCAAGCTATCGAGCTCCACGTGGTGAACAGTTTAAATACAGGATAATATACGAAAAATTTTAAGGATGAACAAAACATTTCAATATATGCAGGATAGTAAGCTGTGAATTTTCAAAACAATTTCGTAACCCATAACGTTTAACCGTCTAGCTGAGATGCTCCTATTGGAGGAAATGAGTTCACACTAATATAATAAAAACCAAATACGGCCGCCACCAACTTGCTTGTTCAACAACTCGCGAATCGAAGTTGAAAGATTCCCTGGTGATATGGTTTTTGCAACTTACCTTGATAGAAGATATTTCAAAACTACATGTATCATGCGCAGGCTCTCTGATATGCTATTACTTGCTATAAAAAAGAAATGCATAAATGCGGAGCAATTAAAGTGATATTTATTTTCAATACCTCCATGCAGACAAATAATATAAGAGGGTAGTTTCTCGTACTAAAATAAAATTTGTATCTATGGTATTTAAAGGCAAGGTACTACTAACTCAGTGATATGTACGTACACTCTGATTTCACAGCATGTAGTATGTAATTTATACTTGCAAATGTAAGTTTAACGTACAAATAACAAAGCGCAAGGTACGTAGAACGATACATTTTTGAACTGCGGCAAAAATATTAGTTAGAGCAGAAAGTCGTAGGTTATCCAGCGTTGATCAAGAAAACTGACTTGGTTGTCCGATCTCTAAATCCTTCCTCCATCTTCTTCTATCTTAGCAGTGCTCGTCTTGGAGATTTCTCTCACTCATTGTCTCTACCATGATGTTGTCCCATGTTGTTCTAGGTCTTCCCCTCTTTTTTGCCTCTGCGGGAATCTTCTTCAATTAAAATACAAAAGAAATCTGATAAGTTGTTTTACTAGAATATTACTAAAAAATATTACCGTAGAAAGAAGTTGCTAAGCGACACCGGTATTATTCACAGTAGCAATACGATTAGTTCATGAAATAAAATCTAACAGAAAAAGTATGATCAACTAATACTGCACGGAATATCAAGCGCAGATTTTACTAAATACGCCAAACACTGCATTAGTGAGAATGAACTGTCAATAATTTTACACAAGTGGAAGAAGAGAAACTGCCTACTACAAGATACTGTAACAATAATATTAACGTTAACGTTGTTATGGTGTACAAATACAGTTTTGTTTCTAATATTGCCTCCCTCAGGGCTAATTAAAAATTATGCTTTGTTTAATTAATTGCAATAATAATGGTGTGTTGCCTTCTATATTTTACGCACCGGCAACTTATTTAAAATAATGCGCCGGCTATTTGAGACTACAATATCTGCGGTGTTTGCGTTGTAACACAGTATACCTTTTACCATAGTAGAGCAAATGCTCAATTTTAAAAGAAGACAGTTAAACCCAAATATTGAATGTAAACAAAGCTATTTCCAATGACAGAAATCCAGCGTAATTTGAACGCAAATTATCCAACAATTAATAAATTTACTCAGGTAAACAATAACAATGCAATTTAGATAATGACGTTGTTTGGCTAAGCTGGGATTTGTTATCTTCCACGTCATATGGCACGCTAACTGGAATCTGTTTCTTGCCTGCTCACAAAATCCACTTCCGGTTTTTGCAACACGGGATGACGCCAAGCTTGTAATTTCCTCCTAGAACGCTGTCAGCGGCTTCTGCCTGCCTCTGAACCACGAACAAAATCTGCCCTAGCTGTTGTACCTTGCTCTGCACATCTGGTAACTCCCAGCTCCCTAGAAAGTTGACGCCGATTCTAGAACGGTTTCAGGGACTGGTGCCTTCTTTTCAATCACAAGCAAGGGCTCCTCTAGACGCTGCACACTGCTTTCTGCTTCCCGCATCTACAAAACTTGCCAAAGCTTAGCTTCGAAAACTATCACAAATGGATGAAGCTTCAGGTTGAAATTTCTCAGAGACTGCTCTTTAAAACTTTACGAAATCAAGCACAACTGGGCTCTGCACACTAACGAATAAATACAACTCAACAACTGGTAGAAATTATAAACTTTCATGTACGAAATCAATTTAAAACTGAGAGCCAAAATTACAAACAAGCTTTCGGCTTGGCTTCCCTAATAAACAACAACAATTGACCATCTGGGTCTCCATAGCAACAAGTAACAATTGTTTTAAGTGACCGCACTTTGGTTGCATTTTCTCACTTTTAGTTTAATAAACACTGATAGGCAAGTTATTAGCACTTCCTTGTAGTCTTCTGTATTTCTCAGGTTGCATTTTAAATGCTCTTTGCATCTGTGTGCCTTCTTACACTGGTTAACCCTTTACCTGCGCTATTTATTGTTGGGATAATGATATGAATACAGAACACTACCTAAAACTTCTGTCACGCTTCGAAACACCTCTGTATTTAAGAAAATTCATTATCGTGTCTTGATGTTACACAATTAACCAGTCATTCATAAAAAATTAGCTACATTTGCCATACTGATCACAAATAATGAAAATAAGTTGAACTCAACCCCGTTGATACTGTTTTATTCAATTACTAATTTCTGTTCATTAAATTACAGTTATTGCTAATCATGTCTTATGTAATTATCAATGTTTACTAGTGGCTTATAGTTGCAATAAATAGAACACCAATTCTGGGACTATTTGAATCTTTATTTAGTCTTCGTATGTTAGCAATGGAACCAGAATTCCTGTAAGCATCATACCATTACAATATACCCTTCGAAACGTGATAAATAAACCAAAAGGTTACT
Source organism: Agriotes lineatus (assembly GCA_940337035.1). Taxonomy (NCBI): domain Eukaryota; kingdom Metazoa; phylum Arthropoda; class Insecta; order Coleoptera; family Elateridae; genus Agriotes; species Agriotes lineatus. Next base: position 107,830 of record CALNHX010003538.1, on the reverse strand, counting down.
AACCCCATTAATCTCCAAAACGTCAAATAAACAATTAATTTTTCATGTAAGTATCAAGCTTCCAGAGCTAGATAGTTAACGCATCACCAGGGCCCTGTCAGAATCAGGAAACATCACATAACTCGTAAAGAGGAGAATGTAAGAATGCACGCTGTCCACAACTTCAATGGCACCCGTAGCAGATAATATCACCTATATTCTTTTAAATTCACATAGCCATTAATTAGTTTTTAAGTAAAACTACGTTGAGTTAGACCGCTAGGGCTAACGTTAGTCAGTAAACCGAAAGTTAAAATAAACTTAACAAAATAGTAACCTCATATAGGAGTAACACCAAGTTCATAATGTAAATTTGAACTTATCATGAACATGAACATTAAAGTTTTAGTACTGCTATGTCTACGAATTCGTTAACTAGTTTAGTAAATTAACCACAAGCCTACGTCAAATTTCCTTGATTTTTACTAAAATATATCTGTGCATACTACAAATATATTTAAAAAATTTCCTTCTAGGATTTAAAATTTTTATTTTATACTTCACAATATAAGAACGCATTTTAACAAAAACTTAAAAGCTTGCTGTGCGGTGTTCAATCTTCAAAGTTTTCCTAAACGTGTGTCAAATCACTTATTAAATGAAACTCTTTTTCTAGTTCTTAGTAATAGAAAATGATATGTATTTAATTTACCAATAGCAGAGTTATAAAAAAGCTGGTTTTGCATAGTTTCCTGATTTGTAGATATGTAAGTATTTAATACTACTATTAAGTTAGCAGTTATTTCAGACCTTTACTATTTAGTTCCGTATTGAAGAACATTGAAAACAATTTCCTGCAAAGAAAGTTTCATATAGAATAAAATCGAATTCCAATAAGTTTATAAGCAGTGTGTAATAGTTTCAATGAAGACAAAAATAAACTACGCTCTTACGTACAAGTAAGCAAAAACTATTATTAGTTTGCAAACATTAACTAGAAATTCATATATTTTTTTTAATCATATAATACTCATTTATTCACCATTGCCCTTAACGGTGCAGTCTATTTTGTTGAATACTTTCCCATGGCCCATGTAAAGTTAACTTTTTGTTAATAAGTTGTTTTAAATCTTGTCAGTCCATAACAACAATAAAACTAAAATTCTAATATTTTAATTTGGATTAGACTACCACTTGACACATAAATTTGATGTAATTTAATTGAGTTTTTCTTCTTTACCGTCTATCGGTTAAACGCACTGTTTCGATACACTGTATAAATAAACATATTTTCTGGAAGACAGCGTCTCATGTTGGGTTACGACAGCTTTCAAATTGAAATATGAAAACGTATTACAAACAGGCAATACTTTAGTCTTCGCAATTGATACTATCCTCATTCTATGTAACGAATAATGAACAAATCTGGTGAGCAGTGCAAGTTCAGCAGCACATGGAAATCTAATTAGGGAAATTTCTTGGTTACAGGCAATGGCGTAATTATGGTGGGTGCTATGGGTCTTAGATCACCTCCCAGAGGCGTTATGCAAGACTTTCTAGATAAAATTCGTCTTAAACAAAAAATCTAAAATTCAATATTATTAATTAATAATTGAATATCAATTATTTCATTTCTTATTATAATGGGGACAGTTAAATGAAATTACTTAAAGTTTGCAAAACCAGTAGAATTTTCCTCCCAGATCACACCCCAAACCAAAATCTTAGTTATACCACTGGTTATCCGTATAGGTTTCCGGACAGAATTCAGATCGAGACAAGTACATGTACATTTTCCAGTATTATTAATTAATGTTGGTAATTTAACATTACGAATATATTTACGTAACTATTAATTATGTACCCATTAAAAGTTAGTACATTAATGTATTTAACGTATTTAAATACGTTACAATCATAAACATGTTTGAACAAGAGAGGAAATGAAAAATAAAATTTGTGTCTTAGATTAATTCAAACACTTACAATTAATTCGTCAGCTTAATACTTATGTATATTAATACAGATTTCTCACAAGAAGATGAGCTATTAGAACTATTTTCGAAATGCAGGGCTCAAGCCGATACGAATAAATTTAGACAACAATTTCTATTTGTAAGGCAAAATGCAACATTGTGCCCACACTCCACAACCACCCTTGCTCAAAAGTGTTTAGTGCAGCGATCGCCTTTATTTGGACGTATGAACATTTTAAAAACAAGTATCTCGGTTCAACACCCTTTAACGTATTTCCGAATCGCCTTGATGCAATAATTAGTAACCCGCAGCACTTCAACTAATTGAAAACCATGCTCTTATATGAACGAGCGGATATTCATCTTCAGGAGCACGCTGCATACGAATTCAAGTGAGCATCTGCACATTTTAAAAAGCGTCACACCTCAAAAGTTCCTAATCATTCTGTTCGCAGCATTCACAATGAATTGCGAACCCATAATTCCGGCAAATTCGCACGTAGGGTGCGGCCCTGGAAAAATGGACGTCAAAATTGAATCAGCAGATTGCAGGCAGAAATGATATTGTGTTGGTTTTTATAATTCGATATGCTTCCAGGGATTAACGACCAGCGGGAGATCAAACTGATTTATTTCCGAACCGCGTCTAAAACTAGAGATGGGCGCTGCGTGCATACAAAGTGCTTTATTGGCATGTACAAAGCCCACAATTTGATTTGCAATTTCGTTAACAATGAGCAATTTTAAATATGAAGGCTATAATGAGTGTAGGTTGATGCAGGAAATTTAATTTCCGAAAAATAGCGAAAAGTGCAGTGAAATAAACTGTTTTTCAAATGATTTTATTTACTTTAATGTATTATTGTGGTTATTAAAACATTGCAAATTGTTTTTATATTATTTTTCGTTGACCGCTTGTTAATTTCAATATTAATGAATTATTTTTCCTAAAAAAGGATGGATTAATAGACGTCATTAATACATTGTTTTTGATTAGTACACTCTTTTTCATTAATTAACTGTTTTTGTGATTTTGACGTTTTGATGATATTTTGCATGGAGGTTAGCTGTATTAATCAAATTTTCGGCTACAAAAAAAGATTTTGCGGTCAACGAAAAAATTTTGTAATCAACTCGTTTGTTAATGGGCGATTAATAACCTCAACTATTAAAGGCACTCACTCGCTATCGCTCGTTCGTGCTTTATACCGTTTCGATTATTAATCACCTTGATTAACACACTTGTTGGTTAAATAACTATTATTTCATATGAAAAATGTTGAAACAGCCGCTTCTGTGTCAGACAACTGACAGAATACCATACTTTATGAAAAAAGTAGGTAAAATAGTATAAAAAGCTCACTTCATAAGGGCTGTTGTGGCGCTTGTTCTTTAGAAAACTGGTCGCTTTACGACTCGTTTTCTAAACTAGAACGCGTACGAGAAAATCATTCCTATGCAACTTATGTTTTAATATACTACTTGCACAGGCAACACTCATAAACAAATTTTATTATTTTTATATAGCTGTAATAAGTGATAGCAAAATAATTAAATACACTAAGATGATAGGTTTATCTTTTTATTATTTTGTTAACCTACTAAATACGGATGTAAATAGCAGTAAGTAACAAATACTTTTATAAAATGCAAAAGTTCCCATTATAACAATCAAAACTATCGGTAGCGTTCTATTAAAATTTTACTTAATTTGCGAATTGTTAGTATGATTGGCACTTTTACATAAAGAACGAAAAGGTATAAAATTAATGGTAGTATCAAGTCGAATATAGTTTTAATGTTAGTTGTAGAGTATTGCCTGGAGCATTACCAAGTAATAATTCAGTTAATAATTAGGAGAACTACGCTACTTAGTATTTTTTTTATATTATATGGCTGGTAAAAAGTCTGATGTGTCAGGGTTTTCAGGTTGCGTAAGCGCCTCTGACGTAACCTAACGACTGCCACCGAAATGAAAACCGGGACCGACAGCTTAACGTGCTCTCCGAGGCACGGCTGGCTACGATTTAACTAACACTATAGTTCGGAGACCTGTCCGAATACCGCCCAACGATGCTTAATAACTCTAGGGACCGTTTAACCTGTCCTCGGAGCATGCATTTACTATAATTGCAATAGTTACAATAAATGACGTAGTTTAGTATTTCTTAAGATTGGACCGGTGGACCAATAGTATGGCCACCCCGATCTCTCGACTTAAACAAAATTTAAAAAAAAAATTGTTTATTTCAATTATACTTGAAAACGGTTGCACTTTTGGAATTTTAGTATTCTTCATTTTTGTCTTATTTTTAATTGTAGAACAGACATCTGAGGGCGGGGGGGGGGGGGGTGAATATTGACTCACCCTGTATAAGAATGTAACACTCTAATAATGAATACGGTTTCTAATTCATTATCGGGAATATTTATTCCAACTTAATATCGAGAGATCCAAAAAAAACTGTTCCTCAGCGGGCTGTGGAAATTCAACGTATGAATAATATGTTCGTGACACTGTACGTCAATGTCAAATTCGAGGTTAGCAGGTTAGGATTTGAGTCATTTTGTGTCATAACTGACGGAAAACCTAACCTGATAACCTCGAATTTGACATTGACGTACAGTGTCACCAACATATTATTCATACGTTGAATTTCCACAGCCCGCTGAGGAACAGTTTTTTTTGGATCTCTCGATACATTTTAAATTCAAGGATATCCCAATAAATAAATAATACATACGACAGTAACAATCTGTATGTATTATAAATATAAAGTAAAGTACGGGAAAAGTTATCTACAACTGACTACAACAAAATTTAACGGTTTCTTGGAGGTTAAATTGAAGAGTACCTCGCATAAATGTTTATTTGCAACAATTCGTTTCAGTGGGATTGGACTGTGGATCAACGGTATTTCCAGCGTACATACATCAAACAAGTAGAGATACTCATAAAAAATGTTGAAACCTGTCTAGAGACAGTAACTCGGAGCTTGACTATCAGATGGCAGCACAAAATTCTACCAATCAAAGCCAGTTACTAACTCTGCTACCAATCATATGTGGCAAAGTAGTGGCGCCATCTGTCAGTATTATCGGAAAGTACCCCCCCCCCCCCCAGGAACCTTCAAGGTCATCCAAATCGTTATTTTCACATCAAAGGAACAGACAGTGAGTGTCTCTACTTGTTTGATTTATGTACGCTGGTATTTCATACTTATCTATACAGGGTGAGTCATAGTTAGGTATTAAAAATATAACCAGTTTCTTTAGGCCAAAACAAAGCAATTAACCTAATACAACTTACTACCAAAGTGCTCCCTAAAAAGATGCAGGGTGTTAATGGAAAAAAATTATTTCTATATCTGACTATTAACTTGGAAAGTAATTATCTGATTAATTTGAAAACGTAGTCTGTTCAGTAAACATAAAAACACAAAGTGGCCTTTGATTTCCAAAATTTCATGAGTGTACTTCCAGAATTTATCTTTGTCTAGGAATGTATTTACAAAAAGTTACTAATACGAGGGGAACTAGAAAAGTTATCTACCTAGCCATGATAGAAACAATTGATAAGCTTCAGCTTGTAATGTCAAACAGTGACAAGTCTTTCATTGTTGCATGAAAAATTTGATTCATATCCGCCAGTAATTTTATATTTTGTGGAGTGTTTTGTGTCTAAAAATGAGTCTTTTGAAATTAGAGCATCGAAGTGTAATAAAATTCCTTACAAAGGAAGGCAACAATCCGAAAAAGATTCGCGAACGAATGATTGCGGTGTATGGAGACGATGCTTCGTCATATTTCACAATTAAATTTTGGTCAAAACAATTTCGGTGGGGACGGGAATCTATAGAAGATGATCCCAGAAGTGGAAGACCTGCAGAAGCGACAAATGTTGAAATGTGCAAGAAAGTGGAAGCCATGGTTATTGAGGATCGCCGTATAAAAGCCTTCACCATTTCTACAGCATTCGAAATATCCGAACCTAGCGTTTTGACAATATTGCACGACAAACTGGGCATGAGTAAAGTTTCAGCAAGGTGAGTTCCCAGATTATTGTCTCCTGAGCAAAAGCTGCGTAGACAGCAAATTTGTAGAAACAATTTGGAATCTTTGGAAGCGGACCCCGACTTCTTAATGCGGATAGTGACTTGGGTACATCACTGGTACTCTGAGACGAAATTAGAGTCTATGCAATGGGTGCATAAGGGGTCTCCTCCCCCAAAGAAGGCCCGCACGCAATCTTCAGCTGGAAAACTCATGGCAACCATCTTTTGGGACATGCAAGGTATTCTTTTGATTGAATATATGCCTAAAGGCTCTACAATCACTGCAGAGGTTTATGGCAACACCCTCAAAAAGCTGCGTACAGCTATTGTCAAAGAACGTCCAAATTTATCACCAGGTGAATCGCTCATTCTTCATGACAACGCGACCGTGCATAAGGCCGCCAAAATTAAACCAATTCTGCAGGAATGCCGCTTTATTGAGCTAAACCATCCACCTTATAGTCCGGATCTGGCACCGTCCGACTTCTATCTATTCAGAAACCTAAAAAAGAATCTCAGAGGGCGTCGTTTTGAAACAGACGAGCATTTTAAGGAGGCAGTCAAGGACTATTTTGAGACCCAAGAAGAATCTTTTTTTCAACGGGCATTAACTTTTTGAAGGACAAATGGCATAAGTGCGTTGAAGTTGGGGGAGATTATATTGAAAAATAAAATTATTTAAAAAACCGTATGTAATTCGTTTCGTAGTTAGGTAGATAAATTTTCTAGTTCCCCTCGTACAAATAGGTAAAGGGTGACATTTACATCCTATCTGTCATAAATGTTGTAATTAACTACTTTTAAGGGTATTATACAATTACTGTAATGTGGCATTTTAAATTTAAGGGTGACATTGAAAAGACATTGTATCCGAATATTTTAATTTAATTAAAAAAATACATTCGGCACCCAGTTTCGAACTCATGACCTTAAACTCAGCAGCCCAACTATAAACTGTTACACCACGGTGCTCCGTAGTTATGCGGTCGCTTAAGGGCTATTACTGGTATTATAAATACAAGTCAGAAAATACATACAAACTGAAACGACCACTTTCGCCCAAAGCTTTTCAGTTCTTTCCATTAATATTTCACAAAAACTGGTAAAGCACCTATTTCCATTTACACAAGCACGTTAAAAAATTTAAACCATACAAGTCGCAGAAGAGATCTAGAACAACCTATATTTAAAGGCAAACCCAAAGGTAAACGTAGACGTGGACGATTACCTATGCGTTGGATAGATATCACAGAGTCACTCGTCAATACAAATGTTCAACAATCACCGCCAACAGGCTGATTGCATGCAACCATAACAACAAAAGCAAAAATAAGGAGAAGCTCATAATTACCACCCTATCTGACAAGATAGAACGACTAGAGGAGGAGGCGACCTTGTACATAAGGAAGAAGCGATATTATGAGTGTTAATGACCAAAACGAGATAGATAAATGTTTATGCTACATTCTGATAAAATCATGTATTAACATTTTGCTTATGATAAATAAGCCAGATCACAGACATGATAACTTCTTTTTCTTCTTCTTCAGCATTATTCCATCCTTCGTTGGATTAGGGATTCCCAATGTTTGGCTGTTTAAAGCCGACTTCATCTTGTTATCTGTTAGACGTCGTCTGACCATCTCTGGTTTTGGGCGCTTTCCTTTCATTTTCATTTCGCAAGATCATTATTGTATCAGTATTGTTGTTTTTTAACTGTCATCAATTCGGAGCACAATCTTGAACAACTTCTTTTGTGGTGTTACCTTACTTCTTATGTCTGCTACATTTGTTTGTATCTAATTCAAGATGTCCATTTTTATCTTTCAGTCTGATTCCCAGGATGTATCTCTCCATTCTCTCTATGCTCTTCACTTTCTTCTTATTGATGCTGTTTTAGTATCCACGTCTCTGTGCCATAGATTAAAATTGGGGAGATGAACTGGACATAAACTTGTGTTTTTTGGTAATCGCGAATTCTTTTAAGATATAACTTTCAAAATGCACTGCATTCTTTAATAATCCTGTGAATGATATCTGCCGTTTAGTTTAATTTTCTTGTTTAAAGGTTTGACTTGGGTATATTAACGGCATAATATCAGGTAATACGTATTACATTCTTTAAAAAAACACGCACAGATGTATATAAATCACCAGTTAAGAGTTTCTCAGTATTTTAGCTACACAAATCCGTAATTATTAGATTTATTTGTGTTATCGAGGTTGGAAATGTATGTGTTTCATGTTTATTGCTATGAAAGCACTCGACAAGTTAACCTGAGGTTTATCAATATTCGTATTATCGCTACTATACTGTAAACTATTGCAAAGAATCAGTAACGAATGACAATAGTATATTACGTTACAATATCGGTAATTGCCTTAGAACAGGTTGAAGGAAATTAGAAAACGAGGCCCGAATGGCCGGGTTTTGCTATTTTTGGGGTCCGTTGTAGTATAACATTTTTTGCTCTGTCAACTAATATAAATAAAGATACCGTTGAATATTACAAATACTGCTTGCCTGAACAAAGTGTGTAGTTGTGATTTCTATAGTAATCAAACACAAAACCATTTTCTATAATAGTCCTAGTACCGTTATAGTGACGTTAGCGCCGGCCGAAATCGTATTTTTACGTATTGGAATACGTTCGAATTTGACCGCCGCCAAAACTTCGTCACAAATTGTCCGAAAACATCGCCGAGGCACGAAGAAACAATCGAGGTGCGCAGAGGTTACGAGCCGTCGTCGTTCAGCGCATCCCTGCCTAAAATTCTGCACAAATTACGGCGAATGGTAATGTATAAATAAGAGGTATCGTACGTTGTTAGGAAGACTTGACTTGCATCCAGCGATCCGAACCAGCTTCCTGCCTGGGGCCCTCTGAGGCCCAAATCCTGGTCCCGTCCGAGAAACCTTTTGACTTTTAGTCCTAGAACCAATCTTTCCCAGAAATCCCCGAAAGATCAAAGTGGCCCATTGATTTTCAATGCCTGTGATCTCCGTCGAGCCTATTCAGGAGTTATCTTGTCTAAAATTCAGACGTGGATCATTGTTTATAATTATATGCCTGTCTGGAATTTGGATACGTTTACTCTTCGAAACCGGTGTGGTCTAAAACTCGTACGTGGTTCGTTGTATATACGCCTGATAAGGGTCTTAGACCTCCTCGAAACCGCTTCCCGACAACATTCACGTAATTCATTTAGAAAGCATTTTAAAAGCGAGGCCCTCCAGGTCTGTGCATAAACTTGAACAAAAATTGCGAGGTTAAGTGCCCGCACGAAACTCCCGTAATTAACGTACCCGTAAAGATTAAGAGTTTCACTCACCTAGAGGAAACTCGTCCCACAGATTTCCCATGCTTTCCGCAGTGCCCCAATTCATAGTACATAATCTTCCGAAATCTAAACCAAAAAATTGTGAGGTTAGCTTCAGGTTAGAAGTAATTCATGTAGCTTAAAGGAGGTTTCACTCACCTTGAATAACGTAATTAGAAAACCCCTAGTTATCACCTAGACACCCCTGGAATTTCAGTAACAGCTTTAAACGCAAATTTGGCTTAAAAGTCATTAGTTGACACATGATATTTAATTCTACCGTCTTTTCACTTGTTACATGAGGTTTTGCATCACGCGAGGTTTTGCGGGCACTGTAGAAGAGCTTCGACGTAAAGGGGATTACGCCTTACATCAAGTTCAATCTCAACACACCCGAAATAAAAACAAATATAACTTTATTTCTAGCCCAAGATAAAAGTAAAAAAACTTAACCTAGATTCTGTTTCCAGTTTAGCCGAGTAGAGGACGCTCTCCTAACTACGAATCCCCTCGTCCTGCCGCCGAGAAAGTACGAGAAGAAGTATCGTGGCTTGCCTAACCCAGTAGGCGCCAGCCTGCCCGAGATACATTAAAACCCAAATCTTTTATTTGAAAATACATGGAATATCTTAGTTATTATTTTAAACTGTAAATAGGTATATAAAATAAACCGCTTTGTTTGATGTGTACTTGATTGTATATTTGAGTTGAACAGACTGAACCCTGGCATCTGGCTATCTGGCTGTAAAATTATATGTTGAAAATTTCCTTAACAATGGTAATTATTTATTGCACGAAAATAAGTAAATAATTAGTAAGTTGAGAGTCGTTATAATAATGGGCATGTTGCTTTCTCGTTGTCATACTAACCAACCAGGATACGGGAAGTTGGCCTCTTCGTCACTGATAACGAGCCCGAACACAAGTAAAAAAATCTGGTGTGATACACTCTCACAACTTCCTTTTACAGTGATCTTATAATTAGCCAAAAATTTGATTTTTAATTTTTAAGCATTTGTCAAAAATTTTGCAAAAATTACAAATTCTACGGAAACCATACAAAATACAGCGTTGATGCAAGAGACAAATTTTCTCTAAAATTTTAATCTGAATTCCACAATGTAATAATATACCGGGTGTTCTATTTAAAATGGGAGTTAATAAAAGAATAGGAAAAACACAAAAGAAACTCAATTTAGAGGTATTCAATTGGAAAATCATCTATTTTACATCAATACACATGTAATAAAAACGTAAAGTTTGAAAAAAATCGTTTGAGCCGTTTTTGAAAAAAATCGAAACAAAAACTGAAAAATCACAAAAGTAAACACTTACTTTCGGTTATGCGGTTTTCTTCAAAAGCTTGCTGTCGCATCTAGATAGTACACAAAACTTATATATGAAGTTTCAACGTCATACCTCTTTTCGTTTTTGAGATATTCTGTTCACTGACAGACACACACGCAGACAGACACACACACAGACAGACAGGCAGACCAATGAACAAAAACATGTTTTTTGGGTTCAGGGGACTCTGAAACTTGAAGATCTGTTGAAACTCAATTTCGAATTTTTGGGGTGAATCCAAAACTTCCTTTATCGTAAAAGGAAGTAATAGGTTGGTAGCGCAAAATAGTTATTTACATTACGAGTACCGTAAATTATATTTTACAGCGCGAGGTTTTAATTTTTGAAGCACGACGAGAAGCGGAGTGCTGTAAAATGCTTAACGCAGCCAGTATTGCATTATATTTTTGGCCGACATATTTTTTAACATTTTCTATAATTTCGATATTTTGCTTTCGAATAATAAAATTAACTTTGCCATCAAGCCATGCTGCCTTCAGTAAATTTTGCAGTTGAAGGTTTGAAACGTCAAAAATCAAAGTTGTAAATATAAATTTTCTTTATTTCTCCAAAACTTAACTGAAGGAGGGTCTACGTAACTAGCGTTTCTGAAAATACCCTTTAGTAATAGGAAGCATTTTTTTTCTTTAAGGCTCGCTTAGAGCTAAAAGATTCTAGTCATTTTACCGCACCGGGATGCGTTAAACCACTGGCTAACAGTAAAATCGTAGTTACGGTGGCCATCAACTGTGTATGAATGTGTTGTTTACATGTCAGGAGGCCAAAAAATATTTTGCGTAAATATCTAAAGGGCACTACGTAGTTTTTTTTTAATAATTTATATAACCCCTACAATAATTCTTTCCGTAGAAACCCGCAGCGAGAATACAAATAATTCTAACAAAAGAGTTCGCAAACTGGGTACTCGATCACAGCCTTAATCACATTTAATTTTTATTTATCTTGAAGCGACTTCTAAGGCACCGAGCTTTTTGTATAATGGGGAATATTTATGGCCGTAAATGCAATCAGGGGAGAGTTTCAGCTACTCAAATATATTAACTTCAATCAAATTACCGGCGTGATTAAGACGTTAAAACAAAGATATCCGGTTTTATTTCGCCCCGTTTAATCAAAGCAGAAGTAAAGAGTTAAAGATTTCCCGCTTTATGAGGTCGGAAATGCGTTATTGCCGATTCCGCCGTTACAATAAACTGCTTTATTAACTCTGCGAGTTTTATTGCGGACTTACTTAAGTAATAATGGCCCCGGGGCCGTAAGTTTTAAGTATCGCTAAATAATTCATCTGCTAATTGTGGGCCGTTGCAAGGTTTGGCGCGCAGTTTGACATCCAAATCGCGCCTCCACCAATTCGGCCTGTATTTCACGGTGCTTTGATCTTTCCATAGCTGCTGCAGGTTTGTTTGTCGATGGAAGCGGTATCAATTAGGTTAATTAAAATAGGCAGAGTTATGGATTTCCGTTACGTGGGGAAGGGTTGTTTTAAAATTAGAAGCTGGAAACATTGCAGTCGTTCAGTGAAACGTCAACCTAGATTGAAAATTGAAACGCTGTGGAATTATACTTCCAGTAGCTATAAAACATTGCACTATTGATTGAGGAAATGTAGTACTTTGACAAGATTTACCATTTGATTTATTTTAGAAACGCAACAATCGAAATGTACATTTTAAGACATCTGAATTTATATTATGGACCGTTACCTGCAATCGGCACTCGGATGAGTGAGCAACTCATAGTGTTAGTAATAACCCAGACAACCGTGCATTAAGTCATCGGTCACGGTTGCCATTTCGGTAGCAGTCGTTAGGTTACTTCAAAGGTACTACTGTAGCTTGACAACTTTGACAGTAAACTTTATACCACAAACAATAGGTACTATATATCATATAGTATCTATTTTTTGGAAATAAAATGAGGGGTCTACAACTCTCCAGTGTGCTTCTTATGTCTTCTCTATCTTGGTCTTCCTTTCGTGTTGTAACTGTATGTAAAATAACGTCAAATTTTTAACCTTTAAGTGCTTTAGAAGATACCTAAAACAATATAATGCATACACATTGTAGCTTTTCTGTGAATGTCTGAAGTTATTTTTTTTATATTCCTGCTATTTACTACATGTATTTAAGTTTTTAAATTTTTTAACATGCTCTTGCAGCCAACGTTTGTTGCAACTTGAACGGTACTCCACCAAACGGGTATGCTTCTTAAGACAGCAATTTTATATTTTATGTTTTATATGCAGTAGAAACATTTCTTAATTATTATTCTTTTCTTAGTTGTATAAAGAGTGAAATAATCGTGACAAAAACCGTTCATTAATTCCTTTATTGTATTTGAAAGTGATTAACTTAATATTTTTGCCATATTTCGAAGGAAACCGTTTTCTTAACAGAAAATGTAATCTCGATAAGTCTCGAAGCTCAATTGTGGGAAGCATGAGATGTATGAATTTGATAATTGTAAAGTTTCTGTGTGGACCTAAGCCGAATCTCGAAATATTTTAAACGAATTTATGGAAATCTTCCTAAGATATTACACACATTTAGTTTGTGATAATAACATAACTTGTCTCTTTACCACTTACTATCGTACATAACACCCAAACGAAGTCGTACTTCGCTGTTATACGCTGGCTTATATTAATATATTAATAAGGAGTGCTTCGGCTAGCTCAGAGTGGGGTGGATCACAATTCAGCTACAGCCTCAGATGTGATGAACAAAAATCAGGGGGCTAACAATCTAATAACAAAAGCTGAAGCACTACTGGAAGAAGCGTATTTTAAATAGTTGCTACAATAATTGATAAATTATCAAAGTTTATTCAGTGAATTTTACAATAAGAAATTATCATATATAATGCAACTAGTGGATTCTTGATTATCAAATAATCATTTCTGTTTACACGAGATATATTGTTTGGCAATTACGCGAGTCCGAAGGACGAGCGTGATTGCCTAAAACAATATATCGAGTAGAAACAGAAATGATTTGATAATCGAGAAGACACGAGTTGCATTCGGCTAGATTATATCACGACTCAATAAACAACGTTTGAATAGTGTATTTTAAATATTAAAAGTACAGTTCATGTGATTGTTATGACAATTGTACTGACAGCAGGTAACGTGATGTTTGTGAAGGCGTGTGATTATCACCTATTAATCAGGAAGGTATGTGATTGTCAGTTGCTATGTACATTATCAAAAGTTAGTACATGCGTAACTATGCATTTTGCCGTTTTTTATTGGTTGATGTTAGAGGGAGTGGTATAATCAATAAAACCTAACCGACTGACGTTTAGTAGTTGGTCCTGGATTGACTACGTTAATATTGTGTTATGCACTTACGGGTTAGTGAATTATTCTTATAAAACTGAGTTTATTTGATTCGCAACTATCTGGAAATGAAGAAGAAATTCTCCAATACCTTGATGCACCCTTTCAAATGTGCCCACCTCAAACCCACATTAAACTGTTTAAAGTAAACGAGGTCAAGACCACAATTCTGACGGATCTGAATTCTAACAATGCCCCTGGCTATGACTTAATCACGGGATGAGTCCTTAAAGAACTGCCACAGAAAGGTTATATATATATCACCCACCTTTTTAATGCTGTACTAAGACTCCAGTATTTCCCTGCTCAATGGAAAATCTCAACAATCATAACAATCCTCAAACCAGGTAAACCAAGTAATGAATTGTCATCCTACCGACCAATAAGTTTACTCCCTGTATTATCCAAAGTTTTTGAAAAGCTCTTACTTCAGAAAATAATGTTTATTATTAAGGAGAACAACATCCTACCCAATCATCAGTTTGGTTTCAGAAGGAAACACGCCACAATCGAGCAAATTCACAGAGTCGTAGACACAATTTTAATAGACTCGCAAAATAAAAAATACTGCGCAGCAGTGTTCTTAGGTGTTGTGCAGGCGTTTGACAAGGTCTGGCACAAAGGCTTGCTATTCAAAATCAAAAAGCTACTACCACCTGACTACTATGAGTTACTTACGTCTTACCTCACCAATCGATACTTTCTGGTTAAGTGTAGAAATTCTTATACCTCTCTATTTCCGATCAAAGCCGGTGTCCCACAAGGAAGCGTGCTGGGCCCGTTATTGTATCTTCTCTATACTGCTGACTTAGCAGTCTCACCAATAATTACAGTTGCTACCTTTGCTGATGATACAGCAATCTTATCATCGCAGTCCGATCAACTTTCTGCACCCAACCAGCTGCAGGCATAGTTAAACAGTTTAGAACTTTGGTTCAAAAAATGGCGTATTGGTATAAATGAATCCAAATCTGTCCAGATTACTTTTACGACAAGGAAAGACACCTGCCCGCCTGTTATACTAAATAACAAGCAAATACCGCAAGATGACTCCGCCAAATATTTAGGACTTCACCTGGACAGGCGGCTTACTTGGAAAAAGCACATTTTTACAAAGAGGAAACAGCTGGGATTGTCATTCCGTAAGATGTACTGGCTGTTAAGGCGCAAGTCGCAGTTATCATTAGAAAACAAAATTCTACTATATAAAGCAATTACTAGGCCGGTTTGGTCTTATGGCATACAGCTATGGGGAACAGCTAGTAGAACAAATATAGACATTATTAAACGCTTTCAATCAAAAGTGCTACGATCTCTAGTAAATGCCCCATGGTTCGTTCCGAACGAAGTAATACGACAGGACTTAGGAATTTCAACAGTAGACGAAGAGCTACGTAAATGTAGTGTCCGATACCCTGATAGACTTTCTGCCCATCGAAATCTATTAGTTGAACACCTACTGGAATCTGATGACGAAAAACCCAGGCTCAAACGTTTCAAACCGATGGACCACCCAAACCGTTTTGTTTAATGTTCTAGTGTTATCACCCAAACTGTCTGTGTACTAGTTTTAAGGACATTTTTATTGGAAAACTTCCTTCATGTCATATATTGTCAAACTATTTACTAAATGTTCTTTTAAGTAACAGATTGTAAATGTATCAATAAACTAAAAAAAAATTCTGACCAATTACTCACCTCGGTGCGTCAATCTATTACTTTGGTTATCAAGAAATATTAGTAAGATATAAAATGTTATATGCACCACGGGCATTACTTGATGGTTATCACCCTTGTGAATAAAAACATATTCGTAATGCCCTTGGTGCATATATGACTATTAACTAATTTTTGTGTATTGGCTACATTAGTTACTGCGCATTCAAAAATATTAGCCTTACCATAACATTTCTTGCAAATACAAGTTATTGTGAAAAGTTGCAAATTTAAAATAACTGAAACGAAATAATTTGAGGCTTTCCTTCCTTTAAAAAGTTTTATGTGTACTTCAAGCGTAACATGTTGTTTCTGGGTCTTCATACCGTGAGACAAAAAAGGCTTGTTTTACATCCTCCATATAGTATAAATAACTATTTACATGTCTGATGAAGATCTGATAAAGATAAACATATTACTTCCAACAACACTTCAGATGGTGCTTTAGTATCTTTTTACTTCATGTTTATTGCACTTCTAGACCCAATCTATTACTTACGCAATAAGATTCTTGAAACCTTGCATCGAGTTATTATCTATGAGCATTAGCAAAACTATCATAGAATAGTCTGCCCAGAGCAACTTCTTTATATACTATATTTTGACACAAGTAGCTTCCGAATAGCTTTAAAATTCTGAAGTTTTGAAGAAATTTAAAATTTTTTATCGGAAAAAGTAGATTTTGTTATTAAGAAGTGTGCTTAAAATGTGAAAATATATTGCTTTATAAACCCCCGATTTAATACTTGTACATAGTAATTTGTACAACTAGTTTTAAAGTCATACTTTTTTTCATGAATTTGCAGTATGATAACGAGGGCAAAGCCCAAGTTAATCAAGCAAATGAATGAAAAAAAGGACTTTCAAAACATGTTGTACACGTAGTTTATTTTGCGTAGTGATCTCTTGGTATAAATTTAGTCGAAAAGGACTTCGGAAATGACAACTGTCAAATTGACATTTCAATAAAATAGTTAAAAATTGTACTTTTTCCACGATATTTGCATTAAAAAAGTGAACCTTTCAATGCGATTTTTTGTTAAAAAAGGCGACTTTTACGATCACTATGCAAAAAAGATATTCTCGTATGATAACTAGGACTCAATACGCTGAGAATTCAAAACAAAGCGACCAGCTCCTTTATAAGCACAGGGATTTTCGGATGGAGATCATCGAAGACTCAACGGTAGAAACCGCTAGTTCGGCTTTCGTCTTTGAACAGGCTCAGCTCCTCGATCCGCACCATTTCTGTGCGATCAGGAGTTCGAAGCTCTCACCCCAGCCCCAGATCGCTCCTTAGGCTCGCATTGTTGCTTCTGGCCGAGAACGTTCGATTCTCAACAGCAAAGTCCCACACGCAGACACCACAGTCCCTGCAGCTAGATTTTGGAGCCGTATCTTCCAGCTCTCCAGGTTATGCGTAAGAAGCCCCCACACAAACGATGACCTGCGACTACATTTAGCTGCCCCGCTGCGGACGCTTTGGGGCTTACTTATTTTCTAGGTAGCAGGAATTATGTGAACGTTTATTTGGGCCCTCGCCGCCCAGCACCCCGGAGTCGCCCCTGAAGCAGAAAGCCCGCAGCTGCCTACAGTCGCTATCGCCACCGGTGTCTCTCGTCATCTTCGACGCCCGCACGGAAGAAGCTACTCCGAGTTGCTGCCCTCGCACTCTGGACCCGGAAAACATCCCCACCGCCTTCTTCGCCTTGGACACCTGCACCCCGGAAAGCGATCTTCTAGTCCGCCACCTCCACAGCCGGATAATCTGCCGCCCCCTAGGGCTGGAGATGCATCTAGACCCCGCCGAAGAGGAGGAACTCAAGCAGCTGTATAACTCAGCCCGCCCAGTTTCGGAGCCCACTGCCTACCTCCGCCTGAGGGAGGTCGAGCTGCACCCGCGACGCCCCGCTGTGGCCGCCACCAGGTCCACCCGCCGGGATCATCGGCCTCCGCGGCCGGCCCAGAGCTCACCTCCACCAGGTGCCGTGCTGCATTCCTTCTATCCGCCGAAGTCAGCTCCGCTCCCGTGCGCCACTTTCCCCACGCCGCCACCACTGAAGAGGATCAGCCACACCCGAAGCAGTTCTTGTATTTCTTTTTGTTTCCCCTGTTAAATGTACATACAGCCTTTTCCCCCCGTTGCATATATTTATAGGTTAAATAAAAACAACAAAAACAGACCAACTTATTATTTGCTACTCTTCGTTAACACTCTCTACTGCTGAGCTATTGGGTGAATAGTCATAAAACGCCATTCTTGATATTAGTCACACTCTCGCACACACAAGGCCGAGGACGAGTCAAGTCAACTTTCTTCTGCAAAAAGAAAACCTTATTTCTGTCTGCACAACCTTCCCAAAGGGCCATCCCGTATGTAACTAGGGATTGAAAGTATGCGTAATATACTACTAGTGTTTTTTGTCAGATCTGATATGTTCTACATAATTCACAAGATTTGTTTAATTTAATTACAAGTTCATTTATGTGACCCATCCAAGATAATTTTTATCAATAATAAGACCTAGACATTTGAAGGCATCAGTGAAACTAACATTGTTGTACGCTAATTCATCACTGCACAAGTTAAGAGAGTAGCTAATGAAATGTTTTTTTAGCGAAATTTAAAATCAGATTATTTTCTACTCACCAACAATTTAATTTGTCTATAGACTCTCTTGCTAACCATTTAAGGGTTTCCCAGCGGTTGCTTCTTGTTAAAAAATTATCATCATCACAAGAAGCACACATTTTTCCATCGGAAATAGTATCTGGAAGATAACATAGAAGAGGTACTAGTTACTCCCCGTTGTGTTTGTTTGCTAATCCGTTACTTTTCAAGTCGTGGCCCAATTGACTGACGGAATTGTCGGACCTCTTACTGTCGTGGCCCAACTGACCGTCACCGATTCTGGGAAAGCAAATTCAAGATTGGAGGGTTCTTGATTGCTTATAGGTAATAGCTTTAAAAGCAAAGGTCTGAAGATTTGCGATGAGGTTTTATGTGTATCGTACTGTTGTTGATTTATTAGATCCCTCTACAAATCAAAATTTGTACCTATTGTGAAGGTTACATCCGAAACTAATAATTTATCACCCAATCTTTAATATAAACTCAAACGTAAAGTTGGTCTCTATCGACAGAAACATATACAGCGTGTTTCTTGACTGCATAATACTTAACAAGGGTATTGTCGGCACAGCGCATTTAAGTAAAAAAATCCATAGATATTCCTAAAATTTTGGAAATAAATGTTACCTTTAATATGAAAAAGTTCGCATTACTGTGTTTAAAAATGCTTTATCTACTAGCAACATGATATTGTACATTTTCGTCATAGAAACAAAATATGAAAAGCTACTTATAACTCCCAAGGGACTTGTCAAATTATTTCTCCCTCAAACTCATGGTAACAATGCAACTACAATTAACGTCTTAGCGACCATACAATGAGGCAATCCTTGATGTGACTTACATATTCTAATTTTAAATGTCATTATGACATTTTGAAATTTCATACTATTTTTACGAATATGCTAGTAGATAAAATATTGTATGCACCACGGGAGATATTCATGTTCTTTACCTTCGGTAAAATTTTTTTAGAGTTGCGACTATTTGCGCAATCAGTTTTTATTTAATTTATTTACTGCATGTTTCAGGTATTCAGGCATTCATTATGGCCACTTATATTCTGTCTGTTTAATTTAATCTGTTTTACTGGCTATGTGTATAGTTGTATTTTTATTTACTGACAATAAGTTTCCAGAGCGCCCCCGTACTCCGAATTACATTAAATTTATATATTTTCCTAAAAAGAATTTTTCAGCTGACTGATTATTTAATTGACTTTACGATGGATGTCGCATCTACACCATCGCAAGCTGTTTAACGGTTGATTAACTTAACCAGTCGTGCACTAACATTGATAAAAATTTATTTACCTTAAGTTTTATTGGATGCAAACTATAAAACCAGCTTTCGATGGAGGAAAGCGGTAAGATTACCTTAAAATTAATGAATGGAATTGTCACAGCACATAATTCAATAAAAACACTGTGGGAAAGGTAGGTTGCATGAATTATCTGGTACCGGATGTAATGACATCACAGGTCATTATTCGTCCACTCCTGATCCATTACTCAGTGTTAAAATTCAATAAGCATAACACCTGTACGAGAAATGGCGCTTTGTGGCAGTAATTTGTAGAGACGGAACAATACATATTTAACAATACAACAGGTTGCAGTGCTTCGAACGTATATATTTTAGGAAATAGCACGCCAAGTGTATAGAAAAATGGCGTGTGTGAGTACTTGAGCTAAGAAATCACGTCCCACTTGATTGTTTATTGTTTTAGTAATGGACTCATCCTTGTGACGGTCATTGGCTGATTTAAAGGTCTAACTCTAGATAGATATACCGTTTTGTAGTTGTAAGAACAATTATTATCTATGCAGAGTTCGTAAGTTTGCTGTTTTTCTGTATTTATTGTTTAGAAGTTACGGGAGTGCCAGTGCTTTTTCCTATAAGTTAGTGCTTTTCAATACCTTTTAGGGTTTACGACGTCTTTAACTGTTTACCTTTATATAGATTCCAGCGAAATTGTTCGACTAAAACAAGTTTAACCATAAATTGCAAGCTGCAAATACCTCTTTCTAGGAAATCCGTTTTCTTGGAAGTGGTGGACACAACCCTTCGAGCAAAACGGACATACCTCTCAGACCGTGGAGAGAAGTTAATACCCGTAAAATTCGAGAATCTAGCAGACGTTTAGTGTCTACCAAGGGCTCTAGGACGGTATTCATATACTATATCAGTTTCCGTTGAATTGTGTACTAATTATTTTGAACAGATCTTGCTGGAATGTTTTAGATTAAACGCATATCCGACGTTAAACAGTTAGTTAGCAAATACAGTAGTTTCTCTTATGAAAGTAATACGTGCAATAAATTTGTATTGTAATAATTGATCGGTTTGAAGTTTCAACGATGCTGGACGTTAAAAGTGAACGGATTTAAAGACGGCTCAGCATAAAAGGTTACAATTCAGGATATATGTAGCCATAATCAGTTAATGTCGTTTAGGTCTTGTTAGAAACCCAGTGATGTAGATATGATGCACTTTTATTCAAGACGCTTTTGAAATGCGATTTTTAACTGAAAAAAGTTAAATGAACTGGCGTTACAATAAAATCTTAAGAACTACTAAAAGCGAATAGGTTCTTACTGTACATGTAGATTTGTATTAAGGTAGTTTGATTACACATGTTGCTAGAAAACGAAGAAACGGGATTAAAATGTCTTTTTCCAAACTAGATGTCCTTATATCTTGTTATATTAGTTTCCTTTTTCAAAACTTTTTTAAATTAAAGGACATTCCTTTATTCATTCATTATCTTTAGCCACTTTTACCTTTGGGCGTCGGGGACCGTTCATACCGTGTGGGAAGTTCAGCGGAGGTAATGGGCTGTACAGAAGTTACCTACATTCTGCGCCCTCGTATCAAACATACCACACATACGACAACTCTAAACCTAACTTACAATTAACTTTTTTAAGGAGTTGAAATCCAAGTTTAGTAGTTTTTAGCGCACTCTCCAAACTCGGATTTATAGAGTTTTGTTAGTGTGTATGACGTGAATGCCTGCATAAGCAATGAAACGCTAATAACATTGTGAATTGAATTGAAGTACTGTACAGAACAGAATTGGAATTTTCCAAGATAAAAAAAAGTTACTAAGAAGATTAAACACTATGTAACTACATACAGTTACACAAAGTCAATTATCTGAAAGTTATTTTTTCTTCAACTGTTACGATATAAAACTGTTTTTATCTACTTTGCGTTCGTACTGAGGCTATCACGATACGCGTTTGCGTATCGTAATAAACACAAAGCGATGTTATAATAAAAATACTAAATTTTTTTATTTTTTTGCTTAAAAAAGTGGCAAAGTAGATAAAATACTGTATGATACCTCGTTTATAAGGCATTTTGTAGCACTTACTCCTTTAGGGCACTCCTCGCTTCGCTCGTCGTACCCTAAATCGGAGAGTGCTACAAAATACTTCTTATAACACTCGTATCATAATATACTATTACGACACCTCGGGGTACGAGAGTGCCACCAAACTTGTCACATCCGGGAAACGTCACCACTTGACCTAGAATTCTCGAGAACAGATTACTACGCTCAGGGAAACGGGCGTGGTCCTACCAACGGGACGCCCTAGGGACAAGCGGGACTACATATACAGGGTGTTACAAAATAATAGCGCGCCACGGGCTTCGGAATTTGAACCCACGTCTGACAGAACCCCGAAAGTCAAACGGGGTAGAGTATGAGTGTCCTTGGGACTCCCCGGAACCGGCAGCTGGAGCGTTAGAACCTACCTTGACGCTCACAAATTCGTCCAGGATCCGCTTTACACCAATCATACACCAGTCGCCAATCGGGCGTCGACACTACAGAATGCTTAAACTGAAACTCAGCATGCAACACAAAGAAAATACAGCGGAAGCGTTTAACAAATAGGTCTATTGTTCTTCAGACACACGGTACACAAATAAGGTAAACACACATTAGTTAGTTTGCGTTGCCTAACGAAAAACGGGTGTGTCTTGAAACAAACATTAGCTAGTACACAAATATGATGCGCTCGCATATGGCACTGTACAATGAACATCTATTCGCACTGCATAACGAGAAGGGGTTGTTGAAACAAATGTTAGTTAGTACACAAATATGATGAACAGACATTAGTTAGTACGCAAATGTGATGCGCTTGCATAGGGCACTGTACAGTGAAAATCTATTCGCACGTAGAATTTAACTAAGAGTAAATGCTCTCAATTTGATACCATATACACATAGGGGTTATATTTGCACAACGGCCCATTCGACGAAACAGAGAAGCACCTGGCAATTCGACGGGAACAAACACAACACAAAACATCAGCCACACACACTGCTGCGACCGACTCGCTTCAAGTTCGGAAACACACACCCAAACAACACGCCAAGCGGCCCCAACGCTGCCAAAGCGGGACTTGGGGAAACGCGTCTGTATCTCGCGCGAAAAACCTGCAACGATGGACTCGATCGCACTCAAGGGCGTTGTTTGTTAAATTCAAGTCGCGGAATATTCTAGAACGCGTCTGCAGACTACATCGATATTTGTAACCTAGCGTGCCAACGAATATAAGCAAAGATACGAAATAAGCGCCTTTCAGATTCTACGACGTCGAGCGCAGCTGTGTACCCTATAAGCCATTAACTGCTTGCATGAAATTCAATAAGCGTAACTTAACAAGCGGAATAATATGAAAAACCCATATGCAAGCGAGGTCGTAATTTAGAAAAATACTCTAATAGCCGTACGTTCGTACAATTTAAAAATGTCCTGACACAACGCAATATACATTAGCATTTCAAACTATACATTGGGCGAACAATACACGCAAACTGTTGCAATCCGCGTTTAATGACCAACATTTTTGAACGAATAGTACACTACTCGAAAGAGCAAATGATTTATTTTAAAACCACCACCATGAGTGCCTATTTGTTCAATAATAATGGAGCGCTTATTCGAAGCCCAAGGTAGAGACTAAGAAAATAAGTACAAATTTACAAAATTCTCATTATGAGCCATCTTGACTGAGGTATGCATCATAAGTACCTCAGGTACTTTTAAACTTTTAAAACTTGAGGTCATTTATTTTGTAATATTTTTTTATTGGTTGTCACACACTATTGTTTCTTATCGCAATAGCAACTATCTATTGACATTCCGGAATTCAAGATGTGATTCTAATTTTGAGTTTAATATCATGGTGCTAGAGAGGGGATGCTTGAGTTTCAGGCGCCGGACCGGGTTCGATCTCGGGCGACTACACCAGGATTTTAAAAATCCTACACTCTCCGGTTACCAAGCTAATACCTATAGTCGTCGTTAACCTCTAATAAGGGAACACTGCCTCACTTTCGCCGGACAAGGCTAGCCACCTACCCGGCTTACCAGTAAGAAAGACTCACAGAACCACTTTGTGGTTAAACACAGGCCACTGGCCTACAATAAGAAGAATAAGAAGATATCATGGTGCTCAAAATTTGAATAACTTGTGTTTATAGCCAAAATAAAATATTTTAATTTAAATAACGTTTTCTGGCCCAAGAACGTGCCACAATATATTTTATGTAAAAAATTGCATTTATCGTAGAACATATTCTGCCGCCATAACATCAATCCAATCCGGGATATATATTTAGTTACGTCTTCTAGCACTAATGATACTTCGGATCTGGAAGGCTACAAAAAATAACACCAATCCAAAGTTCTTTAAAAAAACGTTATGGGTCTTGTTATGTCATATAGCACTAAAGAGACTTTGGGTATCAGACGCTACAACAAAGATAACAATAACAAGAATGCAAAAATTATTTACGGAACTCTGGAAAACAATTTGTTGAGGAACTATAGCAAAGAAAAATAGTGCATGCCACACATCTGGCGTTTTATAGCCGCGGCGTATAAATTTAGGTTGATTTTTTTGCTTTTCGTTCACGATTTCTTCCGAATCTTCTGTCTGGTACATTTTGGATAGGTCAATGATCTCCAGGTTGAATTTTATCATCTGTATCAGAAGTTAGATCAATATTTTTTCTGAGAAGTGGAGTTTTTTCCTATATTTTATCCAAGAAGCCACTACTGCAATATCAACAATTAGAAAAATGCATCACAGAGTTCTTTTCTTAGTGCAAGAACCACAAACGGCTGCTGACTTTGGATTGGTTCTAGAAAACCTTCTACACTTTCGCAAAGATAATGATCCGCATTTTGAATATGCATATTGAATCAGTTTCGAATCATACCATTTGGTAAGTACTGCAACTCCACCTTCTCTAACCAAAAACGTCAAACGAACTTCTGGCATCTTTCTTCTGAAGTCTATTGGGAACTTTGTTGACCATAATTGTATCTGTCAATGTAGAAAATAGTGCTAACATAGTGATTAGTAACGTGTCGACCAGTTTGAGTCAAGCACAAGGCTGATTCTACAAATTTTGCTTTACCTTCATATACGGTAAATTTAAGGTATTGCGGTTGGTGTTGTCATCACATTTTTTTAACCAAAACAGTTATGTACATATTGGCCTGTTTGAGCTTTGTCATGAAATTAAGTTATTGTTATTATTTCTTTGTTAAATACCTTTTCCTTTCTTTAATTTGAGAAACTGTCATCTAAATTTTTTCTAGCATTGTTCCGAATGGTACGTTTTTTTATAAATGGGATCAAAACGTTTTGACTTAGGTCCTTTCACAAATAAAGAAAACAATTATATTTAGAAATTTATTTTTTAGTGCCAAAGATGTAAAAGTTTTATTTTAGTTTTGTACTAAAAAGATTTCTGTTCTAACTTACATATTAGAGAAAATATAAAAATATTATTCAGAAATCAGAAGTATTCCAAGTTATGCTTTTGTTGGCAACTAATTCGATTTGACTCTTGTTATTGCTCATGTGCTGATTATGTTGTTAAATCAGCTCTGATGTTTTAGATTATAAAATTTTTGAAATATTACTGTCTTTTTATCATCTGTTAGCTTGATTTAGCATTTCATAGGATAAATATGTACGAAAACGAACAATCACAGACAAAAGATTTCTTTACTACACTACACTAACTTGAAAAGTTTTTCAATAGTCTTTGCATCGACCTGATTTCCTTTGTAGTCCTAGTATAAAATTTCTTTTATTCGCAACCATATATGTAATAAGATCATTACTGAATTTTAAAAAGTTGGAAAATAAGCTATTCCCAACTTGTAACTTTCCAACCGTAGCAGCGGTTGGAAATGAATCCATTCCCGACCGCGGTGTAGGTAGGGACACTGGGAATGTCGTTCATCCATTCATGCGCGTCACAACCTGTCATATCACATTATAATAATTTTTTCAATTATTGTTTAGAATAAGGTGGTTGCGAATAAAATAGTATACATACCACGGTGAAAAGTTTCATTCCTGTCTCGAGATAAAGTTTGGGTCTCGGTTAACTACTTAATCTCTCGACAAGAATGAAACACTTTCCACCTCGGTATATTACACAAGCACGATTTATTAATTTTTTCATGTATTTATCGTTACTTCTTACAGTCCTATGTTTTTTAATCATATTCGTTTCAAGTACAATCACTTTCTTCAGCATTACTGTTTATTTTTAACTTAATACACACGCAGAAACGACAAATTAATAAGTTGCTTAAGATTCTGTGTGCTATCAAAAACATATATAGTCTGTTCACTAAACATAAAAACACAAAGTGGCCTTTGATTTCTAAAATTTCATGAGTGTACTCCCAAAATGCATCTCTTGTCTAGGAATGTACTTACAAAAAGTTACTAAAACAAATAGGTTAGGAGTGTGACATTTAATTGGTATCTGTCATAACTACTTTTAAGGATGTTAAACAAATACTGTGTTGGATACTATTGATGTAGCATTTATTAATAGGTATTGTTACCACATTTTATAAAAGTTCAGGCAAGAATTTCCAGAATAATATGTACTTTGACACTGAAATAATGACATATTGTCATTTTTAAATTCAAAGTCGCCTTTATGCAGGTGTGGAAACCTTTGCAAAACAAAATACAGAATCCCTAGCACAAAAATTTTACGCAAATGCCAACTTCAAAATAATTTAAATGTTTTTGTGTTTACTGAATGGCCTATACATTACACAAGCTCAGAAGTGTTTAGTGCAGAAAGATACTAAGTCAGAGCTGACTTAGGCTCTTTCAGCACTAAATATCAGGACGAAGTATTGTTATGCATTAAGCTGACTTAGTTCCCTTCGTCACCAAACGATCGGGCCACGTTTAATCCATATTACTATATGTCAAACTCAAAACACCTAAAAAGTGAAATAAACGATTCGTTTGTATAATTATAGTCGTTAAACATTTTTAGTTGCCTAGCTACATGGGCATCGTATAATGACAAGCATGGAGGTTACAGAAATTGACATATACAATATGCGCGTAGTCGACGAACTGCCGAAAATGTTCGCATTTATTGCTTCTAAATTCGTCTCGTGCTGAAGCATTCGATCAATTTACATCGAATCAATAAACGCTCTAACATTTTTTGCAAAATTATTAGCAATTCGTCGGCCAAAAGGGAATTTAAAGGACTATTCAACGAACAAAATTGCCATTTCTTATAGTAATTAATAAATTATATGACGACTTCGTTGACTAGGTTAGGTTAGTTTAACAGCAGGCTATATCAATTTCACAGGAAGGAAAAGAAATTGTCATTAAAATTCTGCCAGCGGAATTATTGCACAATTTTACTCTGATTCGTGCAAATAAGAAACATACTAAAGTATGATCGGTTAATAGTTAAAATAGAGGGGGGGGGGGTTGAATAATTCAGCTAACACTCCAAAATGGAAATTAAATCAAAAAGTATCACCAATGGCACTCCAGGTCCAAGGGGGATAGATATAAATATGCTAGATTGTAGATAAAATAAATGGATATAATTTTATACTTAGACTTACTTTTTAATCCTTAATAACTTTTTTTTTATAAAATATAACTCGCTTGTAAAAAGTAGACCACTTTACCTTGAGCAGATTTATATTTTTAATGTCTGTATATGATGGAAGATGTCGTAGATGTAAGTGAAAGTATCTCAATTTCTAACTACGCACAATGCTTCTATCATAATATTTCGATAACATTACTATGAGTTTGGCATAAGTTGCATATGGCTTCGGTGGCGCAGTGGGTAGACTGCCAGGCCTGCAATAAGCAAGTCCTCGATATGAATCCGTGCATAGGTAAAAATATTTTCGCAATCTACTGGATCGGTTCTTTCTTCAATTTCATTTTTTTTTAATTAGTAGCTTTGTTTATTTAAATTTCTATATTTTTACTCAGATCTGGTATTTTTAATATTATCTTTGTTTTTCACATACATTCTGGCTTTTATATCTTCAAGCTCAATTTACCTGTATTGATATAATGGACTCGCATCTACTGCATGGACTGCTTTGCACCGTCGTCAGCAACGCCTGCTAGTTATGCTACACGAATACCACCATCTTCATATTTCTTAGTCCTAACTTCTTATGATGACCACATTTATTTTACACAAATACTGTTTCTGGCACATACCAGTATTTATTTTTAAAATAATTAACTTTTTATACTTTAGCTTGATTTTAAAGCTGGTGTCATTTTAATTTAAAAACTTACACACACAATTTGTTATTGTTATATTTTTATATTCTCCAAAACCCTGGAAATCGAATATAAAAAAATTACAGTTCCCTACTTTTCAACCATTGAGACATTTAACTAAAGATGTTATATTTTAGGTTAACTTGTTCTCAAATTGTGTCTGTCACCAATTATTATATATCATTGTGCAATAATAACTCTTTTATATAACAAATATGTAAGAAACAAACTTATGTTTTATCCTTTCTAATAATATTTACTTTTGCAGATAAAAACTTTCTAATATAACAACTTAGTTTAAAATTAATGACATCAACCAAATTTGTGTTACATTTGCAATCAACGAATGGACAATTAGCTGGTATTGTTTACAATTTCACATGTAATTGAATTATTAACTTTGATTCTTTCTGACTGATCTTTGTGTCAGTAATAGACAGTCAAAATTTGCTGAAGAAATTGTCGATTCCATTGTATAAAACATAATTTTTAATTATAAAACCGTACTGCTGGACTTAATATCCTTTTTATTTGTATTATAAGTAAGCTGCATGCTAATTATATTTTATTTAAAATGCTTTGCCATTTTAAGGCCATATCAAATGCCCCACAAGATTGTAAATTAAAAATTGTCAACTCTTAAATATTCTAATATTTAACTGTTTTAACGTATAACATTATTTCGTTTGAAATTATAATAATTTATTGTTCTCAGCAATGAAAAATATTTCAATTATATTTTATTTAAACTGTTTTGCCATTTTAAGACCATATCAATATATACACGACTTGGAGACAAAGACAATGTGTGTATGCATTAATTTGTGTAATTAAAATAATTGTCACTAGAAATTCGTTTCCCTGGTGTAGCTAAACTTGAAGTTTAAAATGTTTAATCATAGTATGTTTATAATTGTAGGTCGATATAAAACACATTTCTAGTGAACGCATTTACCAAATATTTACACTTAATCAAAGTTTGAAAACGCTACTCAGTGTTTTCCCGTAGAAGCCTAATGTAGTACCTTGATTACTAGCGGCTCAACTTTGAACAAGTAAATAAATTACATCAATGTTGTTTTTTATGTAGTCAACAATATTAATTGCCAAGCTAATGGTGTTGATTGCAAACCTCTATATTTAAGACAAATGTTTTTTCATGAATTGAAGCTTTTTATTTTGATTTAGCATTTGTTATACTCTCTTGCTAAGTAGTGGCGTTTGCCGTTCTTAATAAGCTTCAGTGACGTACTTGAGAACTAATTTTAATCTAAAGCTAAAGGGTCGAAGCTTGAATCCTATATCAATAAAGCTTATCACATACGATGCAACATCAGCAACTAACGCATGTACAGTTGATTATTGAAAGATATGAACTACATCCCTTTTGGAAACAAAATAATCGTCTTAGGTGCATATTTTATCTGTAGCAGCGCATTTTTTCAGACAATAGCTGTGTTGCATCAAATTCTGACCTCTATGATCAACAAAAAAAAAAATAACTAAAAATATGTATAGTAGATGTTGCAATTCACTAACAAAAGATAGGTAGACGAAAACGGCGGGATTGTCACGCTTGCATTGCAATGTTCTTGGACAAACATCGAGGGTTTGTTCTGCGATTACAGAATTTACACAGCACCCTTTGAGCACGAGCCTGCATATTTGATACCCGGTGGATTTCAAAAAGAAAAACAAGGTCAGCGTACGAAAGGTGTTTTCAATCACACATTCACTTGTGGACCAGTACACTTATGTTCCAGATATTATATGGGGTGTGCTTAATAACAATCTTTTATTTAATCGAAGTAGGGGAAACTGCCACCGTCTGAAAACTGATATAAGAAAGCTTTTTGACCTTTAAAGCCGGTCATCACTAATTTCCTTGAGTTAACCGTTACAGAGTAATCAATCATTCCAGCAACGTCCATTTATCGCATTTAGGAAATTTAATTACACGAAGTGTTATAATTATACGTTATCCCAAACTATCATCATCAATTTATTACAATATAAGCGTAATCCGATATTGTCTCTTATCATAATATAATAACCCTCAACATGGAAATTCTTAGAAATAACTGAGGAGAAGTAGGTGTCAAAAATGTGGAAGGTTTTGTAGATTTTATTACATCGTTTTGACATATATTTCAATTAAACGAGTTATGTTTCCTAGATGATCGAGAATACGAAAAAAAAAGAGTTCAATGCGATATAGAAGATAGTTTCCAATAAAATTGTTCCCACTTATATTTCAATTGCCTTAATAGTTGCAATAGCGTAACCGGATTTTTTTAAGATATAAAACCATTTTCTAAGTGATAATTAATCTGCACTCTTAAATAATTCCTGGTAGATATTGCTTCAAAGTGAATTTCCAGTATGCATTTTTAATTGTGATTCGAAATTATTTAAATATTTTTACTACTAGAAATTAGTGTACCTAAAAATAATAACATTCTACTAAAAAAAAAACAATCATATTGATATCAACTGTTGTAAATCTTGAAGAGGCTCTTAAATATTTTGCTTCTTCTCTTTTCAGCTTTAAATTTTTTTTGGGTTGCCTACTGGTGAAGTAATACAGATTTCTTCGGATATGTAACTACCACTAATTAATAAGAAAAAATGAAGCTTCCTCTGTTTCACAATTTCTTCAGGTTAACTATTTCATTGCTTCGTCATTATCTAAAGTCGCGTAGTAGCATTTAATCAAGCTTAGAAACCTGCGCGTATTTTAATGGCTTTTTTACCATCTTCTACACAGGATATAAAAACAGTGTTACGAATTTTTAGGTCTTCTACTTCGCAACAAAATAAAAAATCAAAACAGAAACACCTTTTTTCTATTTAATTAAAATAATATATACATATATAAGCGAGTGAAGCTGTATACGTGTGTCAAGCTATATCGCTACCGATCGGAATTGCTTCGTCCAAGATGGGGATTGCGTCCTTATGTCGTCACCCTCTCCTTCATAATACAATGATAAGTCTATGTGTTACGTAACCTTCCTAGCCGAATGGGTGATGCATAGAAAGGTTTAACGTGGTAGCAGAAAAATGCTAAAGATGTTAGAAGAAGAAACATTGTAGGTGTGCCTTATGCTATAGTACACTTTATGTTTGTTAAATTTAGCATATTTATGCTAAATTAGGTAAAGTTGGAAAAAAGTATAGTTTTTAATAGGGGTAGTTTCTGCAATATCCAACGAAAAGTTAGATAAGAGGCATTCCCCACCATTGCAAAAACTAACCCTTCTCAAACCCATACCAAATGTTTTCCAATTTAGCATAAAAACTCACACATATGTCAAATTCCACCAATTTTTTTATTGCATCTCCAACGTTTTTACCTTGCGGCGTAATGTATTATTATTTTAATTAAATAACAGCCATATATTTCCAGTGCTCTTCTCAGTGCAGTAGCCGCTAGATGCGACGTGAAATTCTTCCAATATCTCAGTTAGTGGCTTATAAAAAAATCACTATATGCTAGAACAGGAATCTGGTTCCCTCGTGCAGGGTTGGTAGCACTAAAACCTAACTTTAAACAATACACAAGAACAGCCGATTTGTTTATCTTATCTATTGATTTCAAAACACAAATAAAAGCATATAAAAAACACAAAAAGACAAATTTAAGAATACAAAAGAAATTAAAAAAAAGAATTACGTGCGACAGCCGTCTTTCGCGCATTCTTTATTAAATTTGCACTAGTTGAAAATCATCGTATCCCGCGTACAGCGTGTGTTTCTTGCTGTACTCACGAGAACCGAAATTCACAATACACATACAGCGCAGGACCGGCTTTGCAAACATTTGATTAAAAAATACAATACTAAATCTAATAATAAAGCAAGAAATACAACTTGTCTTCTATATTTAAGCATAAAAATAAACGATATCGGTCAAGAATCCCGCTGGCCCATTACACATAACATAATTTTTAGCCTTTGCAAATCAAGAATTAAAGAAAAAACTACTTTTTGCATTCCATAAAATAGAATTTTTAAAACTCGTCTTAGAAGTTACGTAAACTATTACGAAACTACATTTTTTCTGAAAAACAGTTAAATATTATTTTCGACAATTATATTTTTTGACTCTTTGTGTACTTTCCACCAATGATTTCTGCTTTGGAGCTTTTACATTTTATATATTTTGCAATACATGTATGTATGAACCTTTAGTTAACCCGAAGAATTTTATTGAAAACCCGAAGCCCGAAGAATTATAATTCCTGGCCTGTACTTCCAAGAGTATGATCATTAAGGATGTTTCTTTTTGAAATCGGTAATGAAGAACTTCGAAATCTTCATTAAAAATACGCGGAATCGTCAGTAAAGAAATCCATTGTTTTACAACCTTTTATAGGTGGCGGGGTGTTTCCCTCGGCTCTAATTTTTTTATTATTTGTCGTGTGGTTTATTTACCGTGGCCCTACGGGCCTCTACAACTGAATTTCACATTAGTGATAAAAAATTAAACTTCAGTGCCTTTGTAAAGATACAAATAACTACAGTGGCAGTGGAAAACGTCAAAATCATCATTATAATTGGCAGTGGAGACCGTCCTCATTCAAATACGAGAAACAGGCAGACAGACAAACGTCACCATAATCTAAAAGCAATTTTAAAATTTTGCAATTTAACGATTTCTTGAATTAAAAATATATAATGTGCCCTTCGGCGTTCGTTTTTATCCCTCATGTGAATTATTTACTAAATTCCACATTTATGATAAAAAATTGATCTTCAGTGCCTAGGTACACAAATAACTATTTGCTTTGATGTTTGTGATACTAGCTCATTGACAACATTATGAAAAAACATTTTTTAATGGCTCACTTTTTTTGTTTTTTTGTAGATTTTCATTTTGTCTTTTCATAAGTTTTGCTAAGTTACATAAAATTGTTTCTAAAATTAAAAAAGTTGGGTAAAAATGGCTTCTTCTTAAATATCGATAATCAGCACTGCAAACACAATTGAATTACAAATTGTTAGACTTAACAAATAATAACCTAATTGTTACATTCCAGAATCTACTCACAATAATAACAATAATTTATAAAATGAATCATGTATAATAAACGTTTTATAGCGATATGAAGTGAAACTATAAAATTCAGTGAGTCTAAAACATAAGCTCACACTTTTTTGAAAGATAAAATCAATCTTTTCGCATAATGTTGTAGAGAGGTTAGTCTCATACAAAAGAAATTCAAAATAGTTTTTCTTAACACTGATATCCTTCGATTTATTGACTCACCCTGTATAGTAATAAATTTATATTCAAATAAATTTAATTGACACATGTAGTAACAAATAGTAAAACAATAAAAATAAATAATTAAAATTAGGAAGTAATTCTAAGTAATTTATACTCATCAACCACATCCAAGTTTTTGAAAAAAGCATAAATAAAGATCCAGCACATTTAGCAAGAATTAACCTTTAATCCCCAATCTTGGAGCGAAGGGCTTTATCGCGCCCTAACCTCGAAAGCTCGGCACGGGGGTAATCTGATGACAGACAGGGGTTGCAAGCGCTGCGTATCCGCAAAGGGTGGCGAAAGAAAAATGCATTCACTGCAACTTGTGCACGAGGATATAAGCACGATCCACGATGGGCCCTGAATTCGGAAGCGGGAAAAGGACGCCGTCCCAGCGGTAAACAGAAGCCTGCGCGGTGGCGGGGAGCGCAGCTTGCAGGAATCGAGCGGGATTTGAATTTTCTACCGCGATGCGCGAGCTTTGCCCTTCCAGTGCTCCCTGTACTCTTGCATGTAGTGGGTGTTGTGCTTTAATAACAACACGTGGTTAAACGCACGTCCGGTGATTGTTGCACGCGTTTTGGACTTCTCTGTGACTGATTGGGGCCGCCGAATGAGCCTAGGTGAGTGCTTTTGATATACCGCCTCCCTGGGGAAGGACCTTGACCTTGGTGTCCGTGCCAATTTTCGCAAGCCCTTCGTCAAGAGGATGTGGCTGTCTGGTTACTGTCATTTTTTGGCTGATATTAAGCGTTATTTCTCCCTCGAGGCTGAGCGGTTCTACCGCAAGGATTTACGACGCGTCCTTTGTCCTTTCCAGCACCACGCAGCATCCAGCATCATCGATTGAATTTTCAGCTCGAGTTTTCATGGTTCCTTTAAGGCTTTTGTGGTTCATTTCGACTATTTCTGGAAATAAATGGTTCTCTTTTACATTTTGAATGAAATTGCAGGGTTTGCCTTACCGAAACTGCTTGGAAATATGTAAATTATTTTGCTTCTCTTTCAAGAGTTACATAACCTAAAATTTTTGGGTCGACCAAAAAAGTGTTTTCATACGTGTTCATTAGTTCATGTTATTGCATTAATTGATTTAAAAGTTTAGTAAAAACAAATTATTTCTAAATTAATATCATTCTTGTTATTTCTTAGAGTTAATATTTGTTTCAAGGGAGATAACTAAATAGGGTTGCTTTTCTAAGAAACATTTAATAATAGTGACTACACAAAATATTTATTACAGAAAATGGTAGGAATAAACCATGTAATATAAATATACAAACATTTCGTATATTTTCCATGTTAAGTATCAATCATAAACATTTTTGGACAAGGGCTGCTGGAAATGTTCAGCTGTTTCCATTTTGCATTAATAATCAGAAATTGTTGTTGAATAAAATAAACTAAAGAAATAATACAGAAATAATAGGAAATTTTTGAAACCCATGAATAAATTTATTAACGAGGATTTAATTAATTTACATAATTATTATAACTAGTATAATTCGATCACAATGTTTCCTTCTGCCAGTGGGCTGCTAAATATGTTTTTATTAGGTTGCATGTAAGGACTGACATTTTTTACATCTGCTTTATTGACATCTCAATTGTATCAAAATTCCATAAATTTGACGGAGTAAGACAAAAATTTAACTGGCAACAATGCAAACATTAAAAAATTATAACCTCAAATTGAAAGGAACATAACCCAATTTTGTCAACGGAAGTTATTTCGCATGCGTACCAACAACAATGTCACCCTGACAGATCCTGCTGAAACTTTGTAAATGAATTATACATGTACGAATTTCTGTGATTAATATACCATGTGTTCAAACAGAAATTACATAGGGGTTGGTCTTAGAAAGAAAAACTAATGTCAAGAGCAAACTTTAGAAACAGCAAACTTTAAAATTTCCGTAGCAGATTATAATATAAACTTATGACAACAGCAACAATGACAGTTAATAAATTCCTGCCGTTTACATTACTTTTAGTTTCCATGGCTAACCCTTATGTAATTTCTTTTTGAACGCATGGTATAATCCACCCACTTCTTTTTTGCAAACCAGTAAGCTATGATAGTTTTATTGTTAGGTTCCACATTTAGGGTATTAATTACTATTTTGCTGTACATAACCTTTCAAATATTATTGTCAGTGCAAAGAGAAGCACACTGTTGCCACGATTTATATAATGCAAGTAGTGGAAATAATTTCGTATTTTTGTTGGCTGTTCGTTTGCCGAAACTGATAAATGCCAATGCTGAAATTTACATTAAAAATAACAATAATTCCGTTTTTGGTCAGTTTAGATGTGACAACATTGCATCTGTCTAGCATTCTAACCTAAAACTGTTTGGACAACGTAACCTCACTTAAAAGATTAGTTTACAGATCATAAAGGTGCAGTTACATTATAAGATTTTCCATTACCAATTGATTTGCAAAAAATGAAGTGAACAGATTTATATTGAAATAAGCCCCATTATTGTCATATTCAAGTTAAAAATAATTATGATGGTTTTACACTTACTTTAATTCAAATAAATAATTATCAGAAATAATGTAGGGCTTAATTTAGCATTAAATGTCTATAAATTAAATCATTATTAGGAAATAGTTTATATGTAGTATACACTGGAAAGGTAAAGGATCTGTCATCAACTTACTGTTATTACACGATACTAACAAACTATAAAAATAGATTTTAATTAGATATGACGAAAAGATAAAAGAATTACAGCAGCAAAATAAGCAGTTAAGAGGCACAAAACTTCGTTTTGTGTCAAATTAAGTTGCCCCATAATCAATTACGCCATTAGCGAAGCTGTTAACCAATTTGGGGCAAGAATTTTTAAATTGAAAAGCAGAAACGACGGAAACGCTTTCCGGTTCGTGCGTTATGCGCAATTAGCTTTCATTGGTTTGCATGGCTAATTCAGGATGTTTACTACCGTAAACAAATTTATAGCGGGGAATTTAATTTGTAGCAGTTTTATGAGAAGTTGGGTAAATTCAGGCGCTTATGTTCATTAGCATTAAGCTGGCTCTTTATGCTAATTGCACAATTAGTTATTACCAAGCAGATGCTGACGCTCACCTGTAGCTTTGTTAATGGCTCCTACCTGTGAGGAAGGTCAGGAGAAATACTGCTTCAGGAAAATATAAGTGTGGTCATACAATTTTAGGGTAGTTAGAGGACATAAAACAGAACAACTTTGCATAATAAACTATAAGTCAAACAGTAAAAATAATATACGCACAAAAATTAAAACAATTAATTACTTAAACTGATTGAAGGTCACTGGACCGAATTACGGATAAAATGCAGAAGCAAAACATAGTTGCTTGGGAATTTCAACCACATTTGCTGCGTTACGTGTTAGTGGTGATTCAAAAGCTTGGACCACGCCCTAATGCGATTTTTTAAATGTTAGTGCAATGGACTAATAATGTCAGTATGCCTCCATTTAACATAATGAGCATACTTGTGAATCACCCTGTAGAATTGCTAATTTTCTACACGAAATTGGTTGTAAATACAATTTCAATCACTTCATAAATTCTACAAAATATTGACAGTCTCTAAGGTTAACCTATCTAATTGTTTGAAATTTAATAATTGATAACGATGAAGGAGCAACTATAAATGGTTCTTAATTAAATAAAAATATAGTATCCAGAGCTTCTAGAATTGTTTTTAATAACATAGGAAATATACTCAAGAAGAAGAATTATAACTGGGATACAACGACCTTGAACTACTTGTATATAACAGGTGCTATGTAAACAAACATTTATGGGTAGTTTCAGAGGTTTCCCGAGATTTAGGGCTTCCTGAGAGGAGTGTATAAGTTTACAGTACCTAATGCTCGTGTTCCACTTGGCTCGTCGTCAGCCTGTGAAAAAATTGGCTAAATTTAGCGCTTTGCTTGGTGGGAGACACGTAACAGTGCCCTTCAACGGCATTATTTCGTTGATGTACCGGAACTGTCATTTGCTGCTTGTTGTTCATAAAGTTTAATAGACGCAAATCAACAATTTACAGGACTGACCTAGCCGTGATTAATAATGCATTTTGCAATAAGCTCAGTGCAAATGTTGAAGATAAACGCACATAAATTCCCTGAAAGTGGTAACTGACTTGTGAACTTCGATCTATCTAAGTCAAGTTGAAATCTAAACGTCATTGTTATGATGGAGCTGGCTTAGAGCAATCAATTAACCGTGGAAAAATGAAATACGCCCGGTTTAATCATTTCAAGCAGCAGCGAGCAGCAATAATTAATTAGAAGTTTTTCTTGAAAAATTAATTTTGCTTTCAGACAATCCATTTTTCAGTTGATAAGTTTTATTAGCGGAAGTACACAAGACAGATTGCGGGATTTTATTTGCATTCATCCATCTTCTTCCAAACCAGATGCCGGAGGAACCGAAGCAACTGAATAATTAAACGCTGAAAGATATAGCAAGGCAGGTTTAAAAATATACAAGCTTTCAGTGCTCCCTAGTAATTACTTAATAGTGCGAAGTACAAAATAGATCTGAGGCGAGCTTTAGTGGTGCAAATAGATTACTAGAGTAATAAATGTTTTCAAGATATCGACTAGGTTTGTAGTATGATGTAATATCAACATTTCATTTTCAACGTGCAGTGTGTACGTTTACAATAAAGTCAGCTTATTTTTTAAATTTGAACCGACTGTATGGGAAATGTTATTGAATACTAAGTCGTCATATACAGTCTGTTCTATAAAAAAGGCCCCGCCTTCTAGCTACTTTATTATTTATTTTAGACCCAATAAACCTTATATCAAATCAAATGACACATAAAAACCTACATTTTAACACAATCAACAAATTTTTATCTTCAATTGTTTCAGAGTGGTGACGTCACGTGCAATTTTTTTAAATGACACTGTATATATTTTTTGACATTTTCTGGTAGAGGTTTTTTTTCTCTTTTCAACAATATAAATATTTCATGCACTTGCATAAAAAAATTTTCGTGAAAAATTACAAAAACTTTTTCACAGTGGGAGGCCATGATACAAAACTGTAAACAAAAGTGTAACTCAGAAAAACAAAACAAATAGTAGCCAAACGCCTTAACTGTCAGATTTCAGAATAATCTAAAGTGTTTATTGTTTTGTTTTTCTGAGTTACACTTTTGTTTATAGTTTTGTATGGTGGCCCCCCACCGATAAAAAAGTTTTTTAATTTTTCTCGAAAATTTTCTTATGTAAGGGCATAAAATATTTATATTGTTGAAAAGAGAAAAAGAACCTCTACCAGAAAATGTAAAAAAATATATACAGTGTCATTTAAAAAAATTGCACGTGACGTCACCACTCTGAAACAATTGAAGATAAAAAAATTTTGATAGTGTTAAAATGTAGGTTTTTATGTGCCATTTGATTTGATATAAGGTATATTGGGTCTAAAATAAATAATAAAGTAGGTAGAAGGCGGGGCCTTTTTTATAGAACAGACTGTATAAACCTATGTTGGCTCTGCGTAGCTGCCTGCGTGTGTCACTTTTTCATGATCACCTATTGGGCTCACTTCCCTGTGCAGTCACCGTCCCTTTCAATAAAACGATAAACCGGTGCGTTACGTAGCATTTCTGGCCGAGCGCTTAAGGCGTCTGACTAGAAAAAAGATTCCCTCTGAAAGCGTAGGTTCGAAGCTTATCGTTTGCACTGCTTTTTTCTTTGCGAATCAATATAATTCACTCTACTGTTTTGTTTGGCCCATTCAGTCTTATCAGAAACATTAAGGCACTTTAACCCTTTATCTTTAGTTATGAACACTAGTCAACCATTATTCGAGCTTGCAAAAGTGTTTTTTGCGGTAAGCTTTTTTGATTAAAGACGTTAAAGCATTCCCTTTTATAATGTCTTTATTTACATTTCTATATTTAATGCAACAATTATTTTAATTATATAAAACCACATATGTGATTGATACCGTAAACGTTGTTTAATAATATTAATTATTGCCGTTCATATAACACTGTTTGATATATAAAATTAAAAAATTTGTAGTTCTGTTGTTAACTTTTAGGGGATTAAACGTCAGGATCGATAATATAATTTGATGCGGTTGAAAATTATAAACTATTCTTAAGGGCAACTTAAAGCTATGGCATATATAATTTAATAATGCGCTTCAATAATGTATTAATGTTTTCTTCTTTAGAGTAACGGTTACCCAGAAAAAGCTAATAAACTGTTTCTAACTTAGCTGTCGTCTTTTTAAGAGCGTTGTGGGTGGTGTGATGAAGTGGATTTTACCAAAAGGTTAGAGCGCGAATCGTATCAATTTGCAAATTTTAAAAAATGTAGTCCGCTGGGATTCGAACTCCGCGCTTCCAGGCGAGTACTATTAATAATTCGAGCCCAATTTCTAGTCCGCCGCTTCAACTGCGTCACAACCGTACTTGTAGGAGTTTCTGCTGCTTTATAAAGACAGCATACTATTCTGTCCCATTTGTGATATTTACCCTGTATCTGTTAACTCTCAGTTTTGTTAAGGATAAAGCCTGAGCTATGTGCAAATTATTAATTTTATCTATTTCTCAGTGAAAGTAAAAATGAACAAAATTTAATGTTTTACCTTGTTTTCACCCTGTATATAGTTCTTCGAAATTTTTTCGATTTCATGCCAATGAGGCATATAATCTTCATGCAGAATATCGTCTTCCTCCAACATATAGTTTTTGAGTTATACCGCCAACAGCAGACATACGGAATCGAGAAAACCTGTTTTTCGTCATCTAGGGACTCGTGAAGATCTGAAGTAATTTCGAAAAATGATTTTTCGCTATTACAATACTTCCTTCGTCTTTTAGATGATGGAAGTAGAAATGGTTAGTATACCCTGTCTACTAAAACCTGAAAAACATGATACTGTTGTAGAAGACCAATTTATTTTGAATGTGTGAAAAAAATAGCTTGAAATGTATAGTTAACATAATTACAATGCTGTTTGTATGTCATATAGCTGCAGTATCAGTTTTGGTATGCTTGGTTATGTTGACACTCTTGTATCTTAGATTATGTTTTCATTAACAGGATTTCAGTGTTGAGTTCGGTTTTTGTATTTTCAATAACTTTTATACTACAAGGTATACAATATACACAAATGTATACAATGCATACAAATGTGTATTAGTATGGAGTATATTTTGTGTAAACTTTTCTGCCAAAATTTTATTATATCTAACGAATTTGTATGGTTTAAAGCAAAATTTATTATTTTAAGCAAATGTGCTTGAAAAATTCTATATTAGATGGAAACAGCTTCAAGTTTATATAAACGTCCGTAGACTGATAAATATTACTGGTGAAATGTTGAGCCTTACGTCACCTGTCATTATTCTTTAAATAAGAAGTTTAAATGCCTTACCGAAAAGTGGGTAGCAGAAAAAAAGTCACGGATTTAAAGCCCACGGAAAAAAATCCCTCGGGAAAAAAGTGACTCGGAAAAAAGTCACCGGAAAAAAGTTCCTAGGAAAGACAGTTACTAGGAAAAAAGTCATCAGAAACAAAACCACTGAAGAAAAAGTTGTCGAAACACACAAGAAACGCCATTGCCGTGTTTATTATTTTAAAAAATCCCTTACATTTTTACTTCCCTTGAGTAAAAGGCCAAGAAAGTATTGCAATCGTAAAAACGGCCCCTCCGAAATTCCTTCAGATCTTCACGTTTCAAGATCCCTAGATGATGAAAAACAGGTTTTTTTATTCCGCCTGTATGTCTTTCTGTCTGCCTGTTGGTGGTATATCTTTAAACTATTTGTTGGAGGAAGACGATAATTTGCATCTGGATTATGTCTACGTGGCTCGAAACTTAGAAAATTGAATGAATAATATTGTTTTCTTAGTTATATTACTTAACAGTATTGTATGTAGTATGTAGATTATAGATGGTATACAATAAAATGGCTCGAAACCGAGAAAATTGAATGAATAATTGTTTTCTTAATTATATTACTTACAGTATTGTATGTAGTACGTATCGTATATAGATGGTATACAATAAAATAAAATATTGTTATTGCACTACTTTTTTTTTTTCCGGGTGACTTTTGTCCTGGGGCTTTTTTCCGCATGAGTTTTTTTCGGTTAACTTTTTTTCCGGGGGCTTTCCTTCCGGTGACTTTCTTTTCAGTGACTTTTTTTCCTGGGGCTTTTTTCCGCATGACTTTTTTCCGGGGGCTTTAACTCCGTGACTTTTTTCCTTTGACTTTTTTTCGGAGATTCCCGAAAAGTAGACTAAAACATAAATTTCAGATATTTTTTATATTTTTATTCAATTTTGACAGTTTAAAGTGACATTATTAACTCCATAACAACCTTCATAAACAGTCTATTATTCACAAGGGAAATAAAAGTGTTTTAATTCACTAGTGAATTAAAAAAGTTTAATTCACTAGTGAATTTAAAAAGTTTCAAGAAGAACAGCACATATTTATTATTTCTACAAATATTTACATTCAATTACTCTTTCTCTTTGTACTGTGTAAATATATAATTACTAAAATTTAGATCAAATCAAAGATGAAAGGGCAAATTTATATCTTGATTTGAATATTTTTTATTCAAAATTTTGTCAATATTTAATAAAATAGATTATGCAATGAGGGAGAGAAATGCGTTATTTTGCTGAGGTGCAATTTCTGACTCGCACTGAAGCAAAATAGCATTCTCTCCGAGTTGCTTATACTATTTTTTCACGTTGCAGTAAGATTTAAAACGAAAAACCTGTATTTTTTAAACGTTATTTATGACATTTTCGGTACAATTGTTTTAAAATTAGTAGCCTATGGTACATTTTAAAGTTGGTGGCACTGTAAGTCATTATGACAAGAGTTCATTTTACTTCTGAAGTGTTCATTATGCTACTACTCAGCAAGAATAAATCTGACTATTCACTGACTACTCACTTGTCATCTATCAAAAACTGACCAATAAAAATACAAGATTGGACGTCTTTGAGCCAATAAAAATGGCCTATATTGACAATTTTCACTAGTGAAAATAATCGACATTTTTCACTAGTGGTATAGTGAATATTTTAAACAATTTTTTTATTAGAAAAAGACAGTATTAGTGTTCTGTTACTATAGAAATTGCGTAGTTTCGTGCTAGATTTACTGAAAACTAATTTGAAAAAGTAGTTTGGTTCATTGAATAGTCCCTCGAATGCCCATCTTAGTCAAAGTTAAGTAGAATATTTTTGCGGTGGTATCACTACTCATCAGTGATGTAGTGGCAAATCTGCCAGTGGGGGAACGCTATTCTTCTGAGGGGTATGGAATATCCCCCAGGAAAAGTGGGATACGGGGGTCCTCTTCCAGAAAATTTTTAAAAGTATAGGTGCAAAAATATGCGTTTCGATGTTTTCTGGTGCAATTTTTCCGTATTACGATGTTGCCAGTTTCGTAGTCTTAATATATAAATATCAAACCTACAACTTTCTAATTCAAACTGTTTTT
This sequence comes from Agriotes lineatus, assembly GCA_940337035.1. Taxonomy (NCBI): domain Eukaryota; kingdom Metazoa; phylum Arthropoda; class Insecta; order Coleoptera; family Elateridae; genus Agriotes; species Agriotes lineatus. The sequence continues at coordinate 65,034 of CALNHX010003538.1, read as the reverse complement.
AATACTTTGCATATTCATAGCAAGTAGCAAGTCATGTTTGACGTAATATTTCTAAATAATAACATAAACCACTAGCCTATATTTAAATGACACTGGAATGAATAATTATCAAATCGTTTGTGCTAATAAGTAAATGCCATAAATTCCTTCTTTATTTTTTTAACTTAACAAAAAACCAGTGGGGGAACGCCGTTCCCCCGCGTTACCTCTCGACTACACCCCTGCTACTTATGTCCATTGCGCTTAGGATTAGAACTCGTGCTAGCGCACTCGTCCTAATCGAACCTAAGCGAATATTTTTGACTACTTATGGTATTATACGTGAGAATTCTCAAATAAGAACGAAAATCAATCATTTCTCTTATTAACTCACTTTTTTTCCTTCTGCTAATTTGCAAGACGAATGGAGATTTTAAAGTTAAATGTACTTTTAATTGTCTAAATCCTGTAGCCACGACGTCTTTCTATTTGTTTGTAGAATTATTATATTTTAATCACTACGATGGACAGGTGCCATTTAGCTTTAACAGAGGATTACGACGCTGTACCAAGGATACCTATATTTCATTTGAAATAAGTTTGGAAGAAAACTTAATCCCGACTTAGACTAGAAAAATGGGCAACTAAAGTTGCCAGTCTGATAAATCAAAAACAGAATGAATAGAGCACGCAATTTTCCGAACATAGTTTAAATATTTCTTTTAATATAATTCAATAACAAAAATAAAATAGCAAAACATGCAAATTTAAATTGTCTTTAATCAATGTGCAATATTCCAAATCATATATACTCAAAAATCCAGTTAAGTATAAAATAAATACACGCATTTTGCACATATTCCTTGCTTTACTAATTAGTGTTGCCTCGATAGTTATAAGAGGTTATCATCTGCCTTTGTTTATATAGCATTATCCGGACAGACATTCATTAAGGCTTCTTAATAGGGCATTGTACTGACAGGTCAATAGTTGTAATGAACCAACACTCATGTATCAATAGGGGAAGAAAACTAGTCTTCGGGAATAATCTCCTTAAATGACTGTTGGGGCGCTAATGCTTCCTATTATTACTACTTTTAAAATAACGCTTCTCAGATACAATTTGTTCATTAGCTGATGCTATAATGGCAACGTGTTACTAACGATATGATGTTAGTAAAATCTAGTTGCGAGTATGTATAGATTTTGAATATGTCATTCGAAAGCAGTTTAATCGCACATTTTTGTCGTTTACGAAAGTATTTTCAGTTTTATGTTATTAGATTAACAAGACACACTAATTTAGAAATATTATGAATGATCGTGTGTATTCACCGTGGTGTTAATTGGTGTAACCGAAGGGGATGAATGAAAGTGTATGAGATTGACGAAAAAGTTTGTGCACAAATGCTTTTAATACTTGGTTGTAGTGCAGAAATTTATATTTTTTATATTAGTAGGAAATATTTTGCATTTTACTCAGATCCAGCTGCAAGCATTTTTACTTTAAGAAAATGAGACGTTGGAAGTGGTATTATACTAATAATTAGCAGTTTCCAAAACTGTACCTAAACTTTAAAATACAGGTCATCATTACCAGCAGCAGCTCTACAATCTATTTATAGTCTTTGTAGTCTCGGCTTGTACGTATAAAATGAAAACCATTCCAACTGCTAGTTTTTCTATCACGAGAGAGTTGTTTTGTTGTTTCCAAGAAGGATTGTTTCCTTTGCAGGCGGATTAAAGCTTCTTCCCTTCACCTCTAACTTAATTCGGCGAGCATTTCCTGTGAAATTGCAACGCTCTTATTCTCCCTGGGCTCTCCAGCAAAGCTCCAGTGTTGATTTTGTTCGTACGATTAAACAAATTAGTCGTTATGTAAACTTAATTAAGCCTGACCGCCCCAATTCCTGCAACACGTCCTGAACGCAAGCTGCTTAGCTTTTTCAGCACGAGAAAAACTGTTCGCAACTTAATTGCTGTTACTCCCTTTCAATTCGCTTATGAGGGCCCTAAGAACCCTCAACAAAAAGTTGAGTGCGAACTAACGGAAATGGGAAAATAAACAAAGAAGTCTCCGTTGCGGCAGCCAAAAGTTTCGTTTCCGCCGAAGTTTTGCGGAAATTTTTCCGCTCATTGTCCATATTCGGCATGTTTCGCCGGGCTTAGCCAGCGATAGTTTAAGCGCAGCATTTGCATTCAAATAGAATAACTTTTATTGAGGGACGGCGGTTTAGGGCAGATGTTCGGGGCACAATAATAGGGGGTTCGGACTAAACAGATTTTTAGGGGTGCAGCTACCTGTGTGGATTTAAATCCGTTGTTAAAATTGCGGATATTGGAAAGTGCTGGTCAAAACTGCTCCGACATTGTTGGGATATTTAAGCTTTACCTGGACGTCTTCCATGGGCGTCGGCTTTTAAACGTTCTAAACTTGGGTTAAACAATAATTTAGTATTTCTTTAAACTGTGGTATTAGTGAAACAATTACCTTTTCGAACGAAAACAATTTAAATATAAAATTGCACCGCTTAACTTTGCACAACATAAACAGCAAAAGCAAAACTGCAAATACGAAAATCACACAAATTCAAATAATGTCACATACTTTACGCTGTTTTAATATTAATAATAATAATAAATCGGACGCCTATGCATTTTCTCATTGATTGGTACCATCGAACCAGTTTGTAACATACTAAAGCAACGTAAAATTACCACTGAGGTGGTGGTTTTCGTATATGCTCGAGAATGGCTACATCAAATTTCCATAAGAATTCCCAGTCAATCCAACCAATTAAATGAAGTGATACAGGCTTTTAGTTTTACTTCTCTGTCAGATGGAAGATTACAAGTTCCAAAAGGTTCGGATGGAATTAATGCCGAAAGACTGGCCAGGGAAACGTAATACGTATGCATAATAAGTGAGCTCAACACACACAAGACAAAGCAATAAAATTTCTTATTCTATATTAAGAACGGAACTGTAACTAAATACGATCGAGAAAGCGTATAAGTTTTATTATGCTCGCAAATAGTCGTATCTACGACCAAACCTATGAAGCTTTTCCATGTCTGCTTCATATAATGGTTTTTAGAACGACATTGTAGTCGTAAAAAGTAAATGTCAGTACCTACAGCTGGCTGGGTTTGCAACGAGGGTACTAAAAAGCATGGAAGATGATATTCATTAAATTATTATTCTGAGACTTGACCAACAGCCACATTTGTTTTCATTGCCAATTTTTGTACAGAAAGTTAATTTAATTAGGTACATCACATTGTGTGTTATAGTATTTGTGCAAATAATTTGTGAGCAAACGACAGTGAAATCAAGCTTCGCTTTGAAAATTGAAATGTATGTCTATTATTGATGTTTATAATGAAATACACATCCATAACCTAAACCATTGCGCAACTGTCACCGACTGTCATGTCAAACTTTTATTTGAAAATTAACATAAAACCCAACACATAAGCAATGTTAGATTTGCTACATAAATAATTACGGATAAGTATAAGTATATAGTTCACTTATAATAATGCAGAAGACTAAAAGCCGTGTTTACACAACTAAAAGTACTATGGTTGCGTTCCACCATTTCTATTTTCGGATTTTTGTAAACAAACTTCCCTCAACTTTTAATAGCGATATTATCACAGAAAACAATTATTTATTATGCATATTTGTTGTGTTTTTTAAAACTATTGACTCAGCTTCGAAGGCAAGTCCACTTTGGTTAATTTTCATATCTGCTTATTGAACGTTCCCACAACCTAAGCCGTACTCAAACGCTATAAAGGCGTGTCCGTTACATCTTACTTAACAACATAACCTATATTTCTGAAAATTTGTATGCGTCGCCTTTCGATTCTTCTAGCAGTTGCTACAAGTATTAATTCTGTTAAATGGTCTACTGTGCATCAGATAATTGTAGTACAAAGCAAGGTAAGGCATTAGCGTTGTTCAGATTTCCCAAAAATTTGCAACAATGGTCTAAATTGGACTCCCACTGATTCTTCACGGTTATGTGAGGTAAGTAGTTTTGAATAAACTTGTACGTACAATCTTATTGCTTCTCTCTTCTGCAGGGTCACTTTGAAGTATAAGCTATTGATGTCGAAGCGATTGCAGAGAGGGTAGTTGAAAAACTGTTAGATTTCGATGCATTAACAAAGAAGCTTACTTCGATCATCAACGCTTCCCTGGAAACCGAGGTTGCTAAAATAGTGGAAAAGTACGAGCACAAAATCTCATCTTTGGAAATGCAACTCGAAAAACTGAAAGCCGAAACGGAAGATACAATGAACGCACATGAACAATACAGCCGTGTAAATAGTTTAAGAATATTCGGCGTTCCGCAAAAACCGAATGAAAATACCAGTGAAGTAGTGCGCAATTTATGCCACGAAAAGTTAGGTATTAACCTTGCCGAAAATGATATCGACATCTGCCATCGCCTTGGATCGAAAGAGGGAACTCACCGTCCAATTATTATAAAATTTGTGCGCCGCAGCATTAAAAAACTTATACCATAAACTATTTACTTGAACAAAAGGGATATGATATTTTAGCATTATCAGAAACGTGGTTAAAATCTGATATTACCCTTTCTCATTCGAAATATAACATTTTCCGGAAAGATGTTTTCGGGGTTGTGTATAAACCACCTCAATTTAATTATATAGTTTTTGTAGATGAGGTTGAAGAATGCATTTGTTTGTATACTGAGGTTTCAGATAGGGTTATTTGTTTGGGTGATTTTAATATAAACGTGTTGGATTTTTCTGGTTCGGTTACGCAATACTTAAATTATTAATTATATAGTTTTTGTAGATGAGGTTGAAGAATCCATTTGTTTGTATACTGAGGCTTCAGATAGGGTTATTTGTTTGGGTGATTTTAATATAAACGTGTTGGATTTTTCTGGTTCGGTTACGCAATACTTAAATTATATGTTAAATACATTATGTTTAAAACAAATTATTACAGAGCCTACTCGAATATCTGGAAATAGCATTACTTTGATAGATCTCATAATTACATCGGATACCAGCTGCATTAGTGAAACAGGGGTGTGTGAAAATGAGTTATCCGATCATGAGACAGTTTTTTGCAAAATATCAACTGGTGAGTTCGTCAAACTAAGTCCTATTATACGCACATTTCGGAATTTTAAATATTTTAATTTTAATGACTTACTGTGACCTACAGAAGTTACCTCTACATCAATTGTTTTATGAGCGGGATATTGATGCTAAATTAAACATTTTAAATTATTATATTACATCCATTTTTGACTTGCATGCCCCGTGGATAACCGTTAAAATGAAGAACAAACCAGCACCTTGGTTTACTGATAATGTTCAGTTACTGATAAATCTTAAAAATAAGACAAAATCAAAATATAAACAATCTAAGAACCCTGGGCACTGGGAATATTATAAAAGTTTGCGGAATTTTACCAATCTTGCAATTCAAAATGAAAAGAAAGCTTACTTCGAGCATAAAGTTGGGATTGGAGGCACAAATGCTATTTGGAAGGAGCTAAATTTAATAAATATAAACATTAAAAAACAAAATTCTATTCCGGAAACACTCAGTAATGTACAAGAAGTAAATGATTTTTCTGTAGACTCTATACCTCACAGCACTCCTGATCAAATGCTTCTAGATTTTTATCGTAATAACGAACTTACATCAGAAAAACTTTCTTTCACGACTGTTGACGTTGAGGAAGTACAAAATTTAATTAGAAGTGTAAAAAGTAATGCAGGGGGTATAGACGGTATAACCATCAATATGATTAAACTGTGTTGTCCATACATATTACCGTTTATTACTCATATACTGAACTGCTGTTTATCAGAAAATGTTTTTCCAAAATGTTGGAAAAATGCAATTGTGATTCCTTTCCCCAAAGTAAATAATGCTGCAGCCTATACAGATTTACAACCTATCAGTATATAGAAATAGAGTGTTAATTAACAACTGGTTATTTATTTAAATAAGACATTTTTTCTTATTGTATAGTTGTACATTACTATAAATGTTAGTTTAAATTTACTCAAATATTTGTTTTGTTAATTACAAAACTTAACAAGTTAATTACAAAACTTAACAAGTTAATAAATAAAAGTATTTACAAAAATATTGCTCTAACTGCTATCTAATAAAACATTTCTTATTAATAGTACAGCAATATCACGGAAACAAACGACGAACGTCATCAAATATTTAGTTATTCATTTAAAGTTACCGTTTGATTCCGTGATTTACCTATAGTTACAATAAATATGATTAACTATAGGTAAATCACGGAACCAAACGGTGCGCGTCATCAAACAGTAACTATAAATTAATAACTAAATATTTGATGACATGCACAGTTTGGTTCCGTGATTTTACTATATGTGTATTGCTTTCCAAGCTGGGATGAGCTCCATACTGAGCGCTGGGTTAGTCAACCGAGGTGCGAAGCACTGAGGTCAGCTAAAAGTACGAAGCTGGAATAAGCCTTCCCACGAGGTAGCTACATGCCTGGTCTGTAACTGATATATTATAATGGGCAAATAGTGCCAGTGCAGCAACATGATGACATGAAACTTGTCCACGAGGACATGTGCAAGAAGTTGAGGTTATGTTTTTGTCTTCATCGAAGAAGATCTACAAAGTAAAAATATATACTTAGTATATATTCGTTACTACTTAGAATCCATCTGAAGCAGCAATCAGTATTTTAAATAATTATACTTTTTAAGCTAAAATTTATCTTACCTCAACATTGTATCACTTATCTTTCATGCTTGCCTGTACTGTACCATGTACCCAGGGGTGCCAGATCGTGTCAAGCTGAATTCGTTAGCTTCGTCGGAAAAAATCGTGAGATTTCGGAAATGGATGAGATTTGAAACTATGGATGCAAATATTATTATTATTATATTTCAAGCGAGAGGCGGCACAGCCGATTATCTCGCGCAAATGCATATACAAGTGCAGAACATAATGATTACATAAGAAAGCCATACAGTAAGTGATATAAAGAAAAGAAATAAACTAAGAACACATGATAAATTTATGAACTAGAATAAACTAGTACCCCATTTAAATTAGCTTGAACCTAAAAACACATCTAATCGGTTTTTAAAGTCATTTAACGAGCTGGCGTTTACTATTTCATTTGTCAGGGCATTCCAAGTATTACACACCCGAAGAGCAAAAAAGTGTTGACGGCACTGACAAATTTAAAAAAAAGCTATTTTAAAATTAATAAAATATGGAATATATGCTGCAGATTTATTAAACATTGAGTACATAGGTTGTACATACATAAATGACTGCAAGAGAATTATAAACATTTTAAATAATTGCCATAAATAAAAAAATTAAATTAATATAAAGTAAATGTTAAATGAACTAAATATTTTATTATAGAAATAACACATGAATTCTAAAAATAAAAATATGGCTACATAGAATATAGTACATATACATAGACCTAAGTATGTATACAGAAAAAAATTGTTCGACTACTCACAATCTGAAGAATCTGTGTCCGGGATGACTGGTTTGGAGGGATAAAGTACTTGACTATTAATTTTTTAAAATTAAAGCTGTGCTTATCTTGAAATTATGTAAATACCTATTTCTTGAAAGAACATTTAAATCCGCTTTCAACCGCAACTTGCGACTTCTTTATGTGAACCATAGATAGCAGCAGTATTTGATGATAATGCGGGAAATGATAAAATCAGTGACAGCATACATTAAATCATGTATTAAGACTAACACACATTTTTTTCTATTTAATCATTTAGTGTTACAATTTTTTATACAATTATTTTAATTAGAATTGATACAAAAATCGTGAGATAAATAGTCCTTATCGTGAGATTTGCAATGAAATCGTGAGAACTCACGATAAATCGTGAGATCTGGCACCCCTGCATGTACCATTTAATACTGAACAGAAAAAAGAAGACACTATTCAATTCAACAGTATTGGCGGTATCCAATATGAAAGAAAGTTGCCCGGAGGCTATCCAAAAATGTCCATAAAACGCTTTCCAGAGGCGAGCGTTTCCTTTCCAGAGACTTTCCATTTAAAAATATATTTTTTTTAACTTTTCCTTACTGCCAATCTCTAGCGTGTTTTTAAAACTTTATTTAGTGAAACAAAAGTTATTAAATCCGTCCTACATTTTAAGTGCGGCATATGCCGCGGGTTTCAGCTAGTACTATATAATATACATTTTGAAAGGATTTTCCTTGTTTTGTATTACATCCTTTGGCACTTTGGTTATTGCTAAATGTTTGTAGAAGCAAGCAAATACCAATAAATTACTGTCCTCCATATTATTAAAGCCACTTATTTACAAAAACACCTAGGCATAAAATGCCACCCTCCCCAAGTAACACTAATGCTCTTATTGCGATCTTCAGGGTCGCTTTAAAACTATACAATAAAATTTCGAATAAAACCAAATAATCTCCAAGACAGCCCCAAGACCACCATAAAGCATCTTCTAGCCAAAAAGGGCCCATCCTAAAAGGACTTTCAAGACTAAATTTAAAACTATATTAAAACCATTTAGTTTTAATTTTATATTCTTAAAGATTTCTTCAAGGCAACTTTAAATTTATGTATTAAAACTTATTAACTGACGCTCTGCATTTAAAATATGCGTGCGGCGGACTAAATTACCTTGAAAATCATCATAATTAATCCTAAAACAGTTTTATTTTGTTTACTAAAATCGGACAACTTTTGTAAGTCTCTATAATGGCATAGCGGTAATATTTTAAACGTAACACCTACGTATATAAAGCAGATCAAAAAATAATATTCAAATGCAAACTATTCTGGTAGAGGATTTACCAACGGGTGGCCCTTTTCTGACAAAATATAATAAAACACTACTACATAACTATAGCGCCACCAATTTAATGTGTTTTTCTATTATTTAAAAAAATATTTAAAAAACATCGTGAAATTTTATTTTGCACATAAACATCTAAATGCATTTTTTATTAAATTGCGTGTTTGAACACACCGTTGTTCAGTTATTTAAGAGGATTTAAGGCGCATATATTTCAATAATAATTTTTTTTTTTTGCTATTGAAAATGTCCAACATGGCGGAATCTTTATTTCATATAAAACATGGCGTGGTCTAGATTAAAACTGATTGCAAATTTAGAGAACATTTTAAATCTTACAAGACTTAAAACAGCGTTTTATTTACCACTTTAAGTACAATTACCGTCGCAGACGTCTGCTTACATTTTATTTTAAAACGAAGTCCCTTTAGTATGTTCAAACTCGCGGCCTTATTGATTTAAAGTGTTCTTGAGCACGAATGAAATCCTAACTTCACAAACTTTTCCGGTTTTGTGATTGCTGTATTTAGTGCATTTTCATTTTTATGTGCCCAATTTAATTAAAAAACAGGTAAGTTTTGCATGTTACTGTTACATTGTGTTACATTAATCGCATTTACAACAAATGCGCACACCTGAGCACTGTTCCCAATATATTAACAGGTACCCCAAAGTGTTTTTGTTTCTATAAGCATAGGCGTAACCGCTGAAATTTTGTCCGGAAAGTCAACATAATAATACATAATAATTAAAAATGTGTAATACAGAGATCTATACTAAATGTATTAGCAATTACGAGTATTGTTGATGGTACATCGGCATGTTTTAATAAAGTCGTCAATAATCCAAAAGACATTTCTTTTAACCAAATCGACTAAATTAAAACTTTTAAGCAGTAAAATATTCTTTATGTACTCTTTAAAAGGTAAAAATTATGTTTTTGGATTTAATGTGGAATTTTATTGATTACATAGACTTAAGATAAAATAGTTGTCTTAATGGATTTTAATGAATACAACTAGGGTAGGATAAAACTACATCAAAACTATTTGTTCTAAAATGGATTATTTAAAACCAACTTGCTATTTAATCCTTTAAAATAGCAAATTAGTTTTAAAATAACCAATGTCAAGAGTATTATAAAACCAGTATAAGATCAATAGAACATTAAGAGCAAATAGTTTTTTTTATTTTACTTTAAAGAGTGCATTAAATTCTTTGCATAAAATAAGTGGTCTTTACGAACTTTAAAACCAATATCGCTTTATTGAACATATTAAAGCACTTTTAAAACTTAAATAAATTTAAAGTATCTTAAAATAAATTGTTACTTGGGCCACTTGGTACTGGGCGCTGTCAAAGAAGCTTGGTATTGCAAGGGTTAATAAAACTATATTTCAGCTAGTAATCCTTGTAGTTGTGATTGCAATAAGGAAGAGTATCAAATGGTTGCTAAAAAATATCTACCTGCTTATGATGTCACGTCGCGCCACATGAGACGCTTGCAAATGTTTGTCTGCGTTGAGAATTCCACAAAGAAAAATAATAGTCGTAACCTGGTGCAGAGTGCTGTAGGCGTTACTGCACTAGTAACGGATATATGCCCCGAAACTCATTTCACAATGGCAAGCTTACTTGCTCATAGATACCCACATAATTGGCAATAATTTAAACATCCAAAATCTTATTCTAGTATCGGCCCGACAAAAAGCTTTCCAAACGGCTCTACTCACGGAGCAGATAACACATCATAAACTACTTCTTTGTTTGATTGCATCTAGCCAACTACTGATCTGTCGACGAGCCCTGAATTTGACGCGACCGGTTCAACGAAATGAAAATCCTTTCCTATTTTGTGATCGCCAAATGCAACTGGGGCGAGAATTTTCACACGGTTCCAACAAACTGATGCTAATTTTATAGCCAATCAAAAGCAGGTTTGCCTTTTGTCTTGAACTTCAAAAAGGATTTTGCGGGCACATCAGACAGCACAAAACGGTCGTAGAACAGCCACTATGTAATTACAGGTACGGTAAGGATATTATATTTTAGACCTATGCCCGAGGCGCTTTGTTATCAAGTTTCTTCTACTTTTACAAACAGATACGAATTTAATTTTATAATTTTCTTCTAGCAAGTCAAATCTGGGTAGAGTGCTTGCCATATCTCAGCGACCCTGCCCAGTGATCGAAATTCTGTAAATACGTCATCAGCAAGGCTACAGACTAACCTGAAAATATCTTTGCGATTTTTCTGCGTTTGATATCGGTTGCTATTTTCCTGCTTATAAGCTAGTTTTTGCGTTCTTTATCTACTTATATTTCCGTTTATTATAAAAAACAGTTTTATTAAATAAACCCGAAATATTGACACAACCTATTTTAAATTTCGCGCCTGCAACCTAGCCTGATGTTTTTAGGTTGAACTGAAAACACCATTTGGTCGTCTCGCTCTACAGTTTTCTCCCTTGCTTCATAGCGCATTTGTGGTCGCTGAGATATGGAAAGACCTCTAACGTAATAATAGTGTCACTATGATTATATGTATGCCAATCGATATGCAGTATTACAGAGCACCGAAAAAGCTTTCACATTAATGTGTGAGCATGTATAATTGTAGATAAATTACTGGGCGCGCTCTGACAGCATATGGTTAACGAAGATTGATGCATATCCTAATGTTATCATTTCAGTGTAGCAACGACATATTGATAGAATTACTCCTGGATGTTGGTTAGGTTGAACTGGGCCTTGTTTCTTAACCCTTTAACTCTTAACACCCAATGGTGTACTCTGTACTCACAGAAAACGTAGAACTTTTACAATTACGTATTCCCAATTCTCGTGCATTAACTCGAAATTAGAGAATTCTCTTACCAAAGTATAATACGGTGTATTTAGCTTTGTTAGAAGTAAATACACTATATTTTTGAAAATTAGCGTAGTAAATATTATTTTTTTATTTGTGTAATAAGAAACCATTAAAAACTTCATATCAGATCTCAATATACACCAAAAACTGTAGAGGTGTAAATATAGGCAAACGAGACATCTGTGGTCGCATATCCACCGGGTAACGGGTTTCAAAACCGAACATAGCAAGTTCTCAATTTTGACTAAGCAAATGATATGTCTAACGTAATTGACATCTGAGGACTTTCAGCCCCCCCCCCCCCTATAATTTAAAGTTTTGATATAGGCATCCTTGTTGTTAAAATTAAATTAAATGCTTCTAATATCGTCACCTTACGATATAACGCTTTACTATACGTTAGGTTTTGAATTTCATTTTTGTTATGAAGGTGTTTAAAAACTGGCCTATCAGTTTAGAAACACTATGTATAATTATAAAATACAATCTGAAACTCACCAACAGACTTAAGTTAAGCCATGGCTAGATTTTTTTAATCTTTCTTTCCAAGACCTACCCTAAATTCGTTTTTTTTGCAACACACTATATGTTTACATAATTTTTACGGTTTTTAATGCATGGTTTTTTAGAAAAATATTTTTCAATGATTAATATTCATTTAAAAAAATTTTTAAAAACTCAAATCTACTTCTGTTAATGAATTACTTTGTCAAAATCCTCAAATGCTCTTTCATAATTGCATAAATTAGCAGGTTTTACTTTATTCAGTTTATATGTTCCAAGAAATTCGGATTTTTTTTTCACAATTTTGAGACACTATTATCTATTTTTAATTATAAAACCACATTTTAAACAATCCTTTTTGGTAAAATTTTGTTTATTTTGGCTAATTAATGCATTTCTCGCATTTTTCAAAAGATGTAAAATTTGACATATAACGGAACTCACATGACAGCCTTTGTCTGGTTCATTTGTAATCTGTTTTCGATCACCTCTGATCGGCAAGGTTTGATTTTTCAACAATCTCGAAATAAAAGTGTTTATTTGTTACTCACTTGTAAACATCAATTTTCCAAAACACTGTATTAATCAAGAAAGTTTATTTTAACAAGTTACTAACTTGTAAAACTTTTACAAGTTAACTGTCAGTTTTACAAGCGTGCTCATAGATAAATGATAGTAAAGTGGGTGGTTAAGGTGTTCGTTAGAAATTACACACACGAATAACTATACCACTTTTAATATTCTTTATTTAACGCAACGGATTACAGACATAAAATTAAAAGTGCGGATTTGCTACTATACTATTACAAGTGTGGATCGAATAGGTCTTGTTAATCAGCATACATGTGAGCGTTTGTGAATCTGACACTTGGCTCGTGAAACACTCAAAGTGAATGCTTCAGTAAGTATGAGATTAATGCTAAACACGTGGGAATCTGACCCGACGTGTGCCAGACGACCAGAGTGGTTCGTTGGGCTAAGACCTAGTATGCAATGCTCCCTTAAGCTCCTCGCTTCCGTATATATACAATGTTCATACAATTACATAAGATTTCCTATTCTAGTCACAACAATGGCATTGTATCTATTGGACGAAGGGTCGACACACTTTCACTAGCGCGCACAAGGGTTGGAGGTTTATGATGCACCCACTGGACATTCACTCTCGATTTTTGAAGCTGCAGTTTTACTGCCGTATTTTTTGTCCACTTTCGCTACTTATTTAGAAAAGTGTTCGTCAGATTTAAGAATTCCTTTTCGCTTTTGTTTGCAGGAACTCGTGGACGTTCAGAGAGTTTCGCTCTTTTGTATTCCGCCGTACAAATCACTTTTTGGCATTAGGCGTTTTTACCCCTTTAGCTCGCAAGTTTTCAAATGGCACTTCCGCTAACTGCTCGCACTTCGAGAATTTTTATTGCACGCACTGTTTAATTTTATGGGCGAGTTTCCTCTTCTTGGCAACGATCTTTTATGATTTATTGCTCCGCTACAATAGCGTGCAAAGCCAGAGTTGTCTTCCTTAGTATGTGTCATGTTGATAAATTTAGTTGCTTGTCAGTTTGACATTTTGAATAAATGGTAAATTTCTAGTTATTTACAAGTGCGGGACAAATAAAATATTTAACAATCACGCAAGGTAACAGGTATTACTGGTTCAAGAAGGTAACTAACTCGCCTGCGGCTCGCCAGTCATATCCTTCTATTCGCCAGTAAAAACCCTCTTACCAAGCTAGTAATGTTAAATAGGTACTATTTCCACTTGATGCCAACTTTTTGGTGGTCACTGTATATCTTGCTTCGTCAATTTTCTCATATGTATGTATATAGACCTATAAGAGAAAAGAGCGTATCATTACTTACTTTTGCTTTCTATTTTGCTATGTGTAGCAACGAGCATTTAATAATTCCACTGGCTAGGTAACATGCAAATAGCAGAGAAATAAGGCAACATTTCTACCGTCCGGCCCTGAACTTTTCATAGGCTCACTGACGTGCTGGGTCAAAGCAAACAAGAAATTTTTCGGTTTCCGGAAAGATGGCTGCTACTGACAGAATACACGATGTTAGTGGTGCGCAAGCTCGCGTTAATGGGTGCGCCTGTTATGGACTAATTAGAATGGCTTCATATACTTTGTATTTAAAGTAATTTCCCATTGATGATCGAATCTCACTCGCGTAAATAAAAAACAAGCACATGAGTAACAGCTTTTATAATTTGGATGCATCATGTCTTGTACAAACTTTGTTTAGGTTTTACTACAAATGATTAAGCAAAAACAATGGTCATCAAAACAGAAAGGACACGCTAAAATCCATTAAAAGTGCTTATATACCCCTTGAGGGTTAAACGCACTAAAATAAACATCAATTGTGTAAATAACAGTCGGATGGGCTTACATTACGTTCGGCCACATCTCATTGGCTGCCGTGTCACCCGAAGATTGCTTACCTGTTATTAAACAAAAGCTAATCAATAATCTTTGGCTAAACTCTAAAAACGTGCGAAAGTCTTACAAAATGCGGAAATACATCATAAAATACCCGCTAGATTTACATATTAATTATTTTTACATTGAAAGTTTTAACTAGGCTAAAAATTCCTATTCACACAGGGGACTCTAGTTGGGATACGAGCTTGACTCAAATGTGCCTTGAAACCGTTGCAGCGTTGTTAAGTACTTAAGCTGCATAACCTCAGCGCAGCCTTCAAAACCCACAAACTCGAGGCTCCATCTTGCCGCAGTCCCCAGGAATTTTGCCACTGAAATTGCCAGCTTACTCCAGTGACCTACTTCCGTTGAAACTTGACCCAGATATGGCCATTCGGGTGAATACGGCTTTGTTTTATCATGTTTGGCTTTCACTTAGTTGCTATCGTTTCACTCCGCTTGGGATATGAGCTGCACAATCTGCAGGTTGCTCCGCCAGTATGCTGTATTTACGAGACATTGTAAAATAAACGCACAGTCTCACACTGTATTACTCTACCATATTGAACGCATATAAATTTTTCTGTTTCAGATGCTCTTTGTTCTTTAAGATTCATTTAAGACTACAGCTTGCTGCTGTATGTTACAAATAATTTATGATATTTTAACCGTTTGGACTTGGGGTGAAACTTAAAATCATTAGTCGTACTTATTTTTGGCTACAAACATTTAATTTATTTTTCAAACTCTTTTTACATTGAGTCTTCTGCTAGTTGTATTGTTATTCATAAATCATTCTTATTAATTTGCAAAATGTTTCTTTCACATTGTTTTATTTCAAAAGACTGTAAATAATTTGTGACCGGCTGCAAACCTTGCAGTGTATATTATGTGCTTGTAAAACAAGTCTGACATAGTACTTTAATGGTAAGTATCTCGTGTTACACCAAAATTCTTGTTTTGTGTAACTATCCACTCTGTTCCAATTTAAGTGTGTACCATTTTTGTTAACTTTGCAGTTATTGGAGCGACGATTTCGGTTAACTTAGCAAACTGATTATTGTATTATATTTTTCACGTAGATTACGATGGTGAATAGTAAAAAAAACATTTGAGTAATGTAATTCTGGTTATTCGCTGAAATAACATTGGTGTTCCGTTAAAGAAAATCAGTTTGTGCAAGTATAAGGACATGTATGACAACTGAGTTTTCACATCATGCACCTTGATGTACTGTACTGTCAAGTAGCAAATTATTGCAATATTTGTGTTACTTTTACTATTACATTCTCTTCAAGATTTGCACTGCTTGCGTTACTGATCCAATCTATTTGCTTTTGCAATGGAATACATAAATTACTTCGTTTTATTATTATACAGAGGTATTCTACATAAAAAAACTTAAGTACATTATAGTGTAAGAGAGCCAATGTCTTGCATGTTGCTATGTTCGCACTAGCCGCCACCTATCTGTATACGTACTTAATATAATACAAAATTGTAAACTTTATTGTTATTAACTGACTATATTATTTCATACTTATTAGGACGTTATATTTTTTCTAATAAAGAAGTCCTTATTTTGTTACTGAAAAATATAACTTGGCTGTAAACTTAATGTAAATATTTATTTTCCGTCAGCAATCTTTGTCTGTTAACTTCAGCAGCAGAGTTAGGATACGACCAATTGTGTCGCTCCCAATTAGGAAAAGGTGAAGCAATAAAATGGCAGCAGTATTGCGTAGAATAAACTTTCCTTAAAACTCTACCAAGAGCTGGAGACGTATATAACTCAGCGTCAAACTAAATTAGGGTGTCCTCAAAAAAACAAAGCGCAGAAACCCATACCTCAACCCTTCATTACTCCAATACGTTATTTATTGCTGAACCTCTGTTTTGTCGAAGCGCAAATACAAGAGCTGCAATATTTGTCTCCCAATTTGCAGCGAACAAGTCACTGTATTTAGTCTGCAAATAGCTGTGTTAATTAAATTTCCCAATTGAAACGTCAAAAAGTGATCATAATCCGGCTCGGTTCCCGGTAACGGACAAAATTATATTTTCTTTATCATATACGTATATTAAATTAGATATTTGCTTTCATCAGAAATTAATATTGATTCTATTATCAGCAAAGTGTAATGAATATCTGCAATTCTGTTTTATAGGCGCCGCTATTGAAAAAACAGTTTTAAATTCAGATCTGGCAGAACACATTTTCCTGCTTTCAGAAGGCCGCAACGGTATATTTCAGAAGTCGGTTCATGAAAAATTATGCATCTCCAAGAAGTCTCAGAGGACATTTTTATCTTCTTTTAAATTTTATTTTTGAGATGGAACAGCGTCCTAGAAAATAGTTATTTTATTTGCATCTGACAGTTTTATTCAACGTGTGTTCATAAGTCAATATTGTATTTCAGGATTTTCAACTAAGATGAAAACGTATATCTACCGATGGAACGTTAGCATCTTTTTTTAAATTGTGGATCTATCATTAACCTTTAGCGATTTTATAAACCTGCAAGTTAACGGTGTAGAAAAAGTTAAATAAAACAGATTTGAAAATCGAATTGAAGCAGAAAACAACCGTACTACATAAGTGACTAAAACCTGTAGAATTGATAATGTAAGACCAAGAACACTATACTAAGGACACGCAACTCCGTTTCGAAGCGGACCGCTAAAAGCTGACAAGTAAGGCGGCCGTGGTGTACAATTATTCATTCACAAAACTCGTGAACTGTCAATGTCAAACATTTGCTGAGTGTAACTGAAAATTCGGACCATGTTTTAACAATTAATAACACACTTGAAATACACTCCATTGGATTAACAACCGTAAACTGACTTTTAACCGCGCTTCCAACTCTCGAACGACAGTACACGCTGTCGACAGCGCCGCGACGGCTATCCCCGACATAAGGGCCGCTTTTATATACAGCCGTCGTAGGAAGTTGCATCTCCTTAGTATAGTCTTCTTGTGTAAGACATAGGAAATGGATACGACATATTATGAAATGACGTGGTTCTCGAAAACTAAGATACGTACAAAAAGGTAGGAAGTGAAACGAAAGTTCCATATGGATGCTAACTCAGATGAATATAACAATTTAATATATACATTATACAGGGTGTATCTAATCGGTAGTACAGAAAGTGAACTACGATGTTCTACGTAGAATGTTGAATAGAAAATCTTAATACCAATATGATGGATTCGTTTTCAGGAGCGGTAATTATTTTTTTTTCTTTAGGCAAAGTACCTCTTTTGTTCTAATCACCTCAAAATATTATAAAGAAAAGTAGTTCAAATGTAAAATTATGATCGTATGCAAAATTTCAGATATAACAGCTTACTTTCATAAAACCGTGGGTATTTAATAAAGTACTTTTGTGGTCAGACGGTTTCATAAAAGTAAGCTAATGTTTCTGAATTTTGCGTGGGTCTATAATTCTACATTTTGAACAATTTTTCTTGATAATATTTTGACGTATTAGAACAGAAATGTAGATCATGAAGAAAGAATGTTTTTTAACTTCGAGAGAGATTGATTCTTTGTTCCATATATTTTGTATAACTGCTTGCAAAACTGTTGCACCTTTACTTTAATGAGTTATACTGGTATTAGGTCTGGTCTCTTCGTTTTATCATCTTTCAGCTCTTGTGTCTACCGTTAACATGGGGCCCTGCGTGCCTTCAATCTGTACATGTTTATTTAATTATTGCAATTGTATTATACTCTTTATTTTTATGTGTATGATTCTGCTGGCCGCTTTAATCTGTGGAATTTGTGATAGCAGCAGTAATAGTAACTTCACTTTTGGGTGCACCCCGTTTAATGAACTTTTAAGGACATATGTGTTTTGTTACTGCAAACTAAGTTGTTACCTGGTTATGATATGTATTGCATTTCATATTACTGTGATTTCGGTTAAGTATTAAGTTTATAAGTTTATGTTCCTATCTGGGCACATTGTTGTAGAAAGACTCATTGGCGCTCTTTCTGTATTGATTAATTACGTTAACCTTTTGTAAAGATCCGCACGCAGTCATGACTGGTTAGTTATCCGGCCCCTTAAATGTTCCATGTAGACACAATGGTTTGATTCTGGCTTTAATTTGGTATCAGAGTGCCAATCGAATATAATGGTCCCTTGCCATGCCCTTTCGCGTTTTTTGCTGACGTCTATCAGTAATCGTTTCATCTGCTCCATTTCCTACTAATAGTGATATGAACTATCTGGTTACATATTTCTTCATCTGGAGATACCAAGTAATTTTGTGGAAAGTTAGTAACGCCTATTACAAGACCAATAGCTATGCAAAATTCTATAAGTATCCCTCCATTTTCGTTGCGATGGCCTACTCTATGTTGTGTGCCCAATAGTGTTACCATGTTTTGGTTGTTCCTGTATCTGTTGGATCTCATTTTCGCCAATTATACAGCCTGAGCTATGAGCAAATTGTTACTTTTATCTGTTGCTCAGTTAAAGCAAAATTAAACAAATTTTTATTTTTAAGGTATTTCCGCTGTATATATTTTTTGGTTTTATGCCAGGAAGACATATAATATAGATACAAATATCGTCTTCCTCCAACAAATAGCTTTCAGTTACATCGCCAACAGACAGACAAGCAGGCAGGCAGACAGAGACGGAGTTGAGAAATTTGTTTTTCGTCATATAGGGAACCTGGAACGTGAAGAAGCGGAAGCCATTTCGTTAGGTATTTTTTTCGTGATTACAATACTTTCTTCATTTTTTAGACGAGGGAAGTAAAAATAATTAAGCGCACTTTCTACAACCCAAGTAATAAATCTCACAGTCATCCAAGATGGATAAAATACAGTTGCTTTCATTTTTGTATGACTTGCAGTAGGCGCTGGTTTAACTAATTTTTAATAGTGTAAAACGTCCAGTTAGACGTCAAAATTACATTCGACATTTTCATAGGTTATGTCTATTTTAAGCGCAGGTATATTATACAGTTTTGTATTACAAAGAAGGCTCAGTTGTTATTAGTCCAGGCGATGGGTAGTTTTACCACGGAAAAAGTTGTAACCAAATGAAATTTAGTGGAATCGTAAAATTTAAGGTCCTGATCATAACTCTGAGTTTTCGACCTTGGGCGAAGACCGCTCGCGCCACCATCTTGGATAGATAGCGACCAAAATCAGATTTTTGTAATATCTCCGTTCCTATTAGTCCTACGAAAAAAAGGAAAGTTATGAATTGAAGAGCATAAAATTGTACATAAAATACGGTCTATACATTTTTTTCGTCAGACCAATAGTTCTTCAGATACAGCGCGCCAAACGGAAGCGAGTAATGGTAATGTAGCGGTGCAGCAGACGTGTCCGTACAAAATATAACGCAGAAAACTGTGCAAATGCATTTGATAATATAGATATTTATGTGGAAATTACTTTGCACGTATCACTTAGCTCACATTAAGCAGACAGATGCAGCAAAAAAAAACGCTCCACCGCTACATTACCATTATTTTCTTGAGTTTGGTGCGATGTATCTTGAAAATTATTGGTCTAACTGAAAAATGAATACAACATATTTTATGTACAATTTTATGCTCTTCAATTGATTATTTCACTTTTTTTCGTAGTACCAATAGAAACGAAAATATTTGCCAAAAACTGATTTTGACCGCCATCTCTTCAAGATGGCGGTGCGAGTGGTCTTCGCACAAGGTTGAAACTCAGGGTTATAATCAAGACAGTAAATTTTACGATCCTACCAAATTTCATTTGGTTACTATCTTTTGCGTGGTAGACCCCTTATTTTTGCTCCATTGCTTGGACTTATTTAGTAGATAATTATTTCTGACACTTCCTAGTTAATAAGCAAATAAAATGCCACCAAAGTTAATTTAACCTATTTAAACAGACGTCAGTCAACTTCACTGGGTAAAGTGATAAATGTAACTGGATGGTCTACACTGTCAAAACAAGTTTAATCAAGGCCTACTGCCACTCATATAGAAATGCAATCTACTATAGGATGAATGATAGATTGCATAAGAAAAAATACATTGAAGAGTACACAGAGAAAATACTAGCAAGTGCCAAAACTCGAAACTAAATTTATGTCATATTTTCATGCTTTCTTTGTTTGTTTGTTATGGTCAAGGTCTAGGCATGCAGAGTACCATGTACCTTAGACACCAACTACTATGGTCAAAGTCATACTTAGAATCTTGTCGAGACTAAGGGGTTTCAAACCTAGCAAGAAACCTTTTACATGCTACACAACGTAATAACATAAGAGCCACGGCTTTACATCACTTCAGAATGATGGAATTCGGTACAGGCTTTCATCCGCATTTTTACTTTCCCATACCCATAGGTATAGGAAAGTCTTGGAATCATTAAAATTTTGGAAATCGAGATTTTCACAGAAATATCCGTTTTGGGCCTCTAGGAACCCCAAAAAAGTGGTTTTTAAAAAATGTCTGTCTGTGTGTGGGTGTGTGGGTGGGTGACGCTCCTACAGCCGAAAGTATTGCTCCGATTTTGATGAGCTTTGGAATGCGGCGGTGTATCGAAAATTCATCGACAAAATAAGCTTTTCAAAAAAATCCGAAACCGGAAGCGGAAGTTACGCAGGTTTTTTTGGTATCACTGTTTTCGTGATTAGAATTTTGAAAATTTTATTGCGGATAACGATAGAGGGTCATAAGACAAATCTGTTAGTTTTTTTGCCGAACTCGCTAGGTTTAAAATGAAGGGCGCTATGATTTTTTGAAAATTTGAGTTTAACGCCCTATTACTCAAAACGGATGAATCGATTCAATTGATTTTTTTTTCTAAATAGTATATGAAGGCTAACATGAGGTGATATAAAAAGTGTTTTGAAAAATATTAAGGGCCTAAATTACAAATTTTCAAAATTTTGGAAATTTTCTAAAAATCATTTCTCAAAAACTGCCCACAGGAATTTGTTTAAACTTCATACACTGATAGACCCCGAAAAGGGCTATCGATCTGTTTTTTAAAAAATCTCATGAATTATCTGTGGCGCCCTCTACGAAGCTTTGAAGTTTGAAAATTTAAACCTCTTTAATTAATAAACAAAACAAGATAGGTAGCTGGGGTTTTCACTGAATTGCTCAGTGCATAATGGAGCATATGAATATTCAAAAAAATATTACACTCGTGGATATATGTAAGCGCACCGGCCCCCTCCCCCCTCTATTTTTGAAAAATAATTTTTTTATTTTAACGGTTGTTATATTTTTGCGTCAAAGAATCTTTTTCCCGCGAAAATAAAAAAATCGATTTTGTATGCCCTAGAAAATATAATTTCCAGGTACTTAGAAAATTTCACCTCGGTGCTACAGCCGTTTTGAGGAAAATATACATAAACTAGCACAGTGGCGGCTTGTCCACTTGGGGCCATCTACAGAAGCTCGGTGGTCACGATTTGAACTACACATTCTTTTATATTTACCCGCAATTTACGTGAAAGTGTCAAACGCTTATCACGGTGAAGACGTGAGTCATCGAGTTGAAATTTTGATATGTTGTAAAGACTGTTGAATAAAGACGATATGAACAGTTTCCAGTATGGGAAAGTCCAGGGAGGTAGTCACGTCCACTTTTTTATTTTTAAAACCCCACCTGGACCGGGGAGATAGAACTGGCGACCTTAGATCAGCAGTCAGAATACTTAATCACTGAGCCACCGACCCAGCTTATTATAATGTGAATTGCAAAATATTATGAAAGCACCCTGTATATACAATAACTGAATTAAAATAGGTTGGTAACAAGGAAAGCCATTAGATCATTTACTTGCAAATGCAAACAGAAGTAAACAAAGCCCAAATGATATAATTAAACTGTAATAAAACTAAAACAACTGTGTGATAAATAAAACTATTGAACAGTAAGCAATTAATCTTCAAAAACTCTTCTAATCACTAATACGAAGCTACCACATGGAAGCTTTCAGTAGCCGTTAAATTTAAGGCTAAATTGAAAACGTCACTACGGTTTACAACTACCTACAAGGGGAAATGATAAGTGGATATGAAACGCAAAGGTAAGCTGCGACAGGTAAATGCCAGACAACCGCTAGAACGAAACAAGCTCAAACTTATTTACGCATCGACCACGACCTGTATCTTACCCTTCAGCTACGATGAGACAACTATCAGATTGTGTAGGTATCGAACGATTCAAGCCGCTCGGGATCAAGAATCAATACACATCACTAACCTTTTGTCGTAGTAGGAATCCTAGTGTATATTAAGAGGCCCAATGGAAGATGGCATCAAATCGACCATGTGCTTAGACAGAGAGATTCCCTGCAGGAGGCAACAAAAGACCACCGCAGGGAACTCATTTGTCAATATGCGATAAAAAAATGTCGCCTTAATATTCACGTCAATGTCGAATATCTGCCACAGTACTCTTAAAAAGAAGACGAGAAGAGATTTGGGGACACAGAAATATAACGGCCGATTGCATTTCACGAAAATGAGGTAAAATACTTGAATAAGGAAGAGAATTTAGAAATTGTACACTGATTGACTTTAAAAATAATCGACCCTTGATGTTCTAGGTCAAATGAATATGGAATATCATCAGACGTAGATCATATAAGAGATTTTTCGATTAACTTCTTCTCTATCTGATACAGTGTGTGCATTCCTCATTATTTGTAGCATTTAATATTATCAACAACAATATCAATAGACAGTACTTACCACTATAAACAACTTGTAGCAGATTGTTGTTAAAGTCAAATATTAATTAGCTGACGAACGTGCTCAGGCGATCGTCCTGAGGTTACAATAACAAAATTGGTTTGAAATAGTATTAATTGTTTAGTAACTGCGTTGCATGGTCTTAAGTTAGGGGACTTCTTCTTGAATTCTGTACATTTGTGAAGTGAGAAAGACTAAAATAGTGACGTTGTGAAGCTGAGAATGTCATGTAGTTTCCTTAACGGTGTTCACATTTTAAATTGCAAATCTCTTCCATTCCATTGACTTACATACCTGCATAAGCTTGTTACAGTGTATTCCTAACATTATGAGGTAGAATAACACATATCTACATATTTAAAACAAGTCTAAATATCATAGGGCAATCGTGATTAGCTAAATTGTAGATTCGAATACTTGAAATCAAGCGATTCATCAATCATAATAGCATCCTCAATTTTTTATACACGAGTTTGCCAAACATTTAACCTGTGGCAAATTGAATATAATAACGCTTCTAAATAACAAAGGAATACATAAATAGTTTAAAGTTTACTTCAATACACACATATGGCAATAACTACTAGTAAACTATGAGAGATATTAACATCAAAAACTAGTCGTTCTTTTGGGTTTATCAATATTGCCTTCTCGTAAAGAATTTTTATTAGCTGGAGGCCGAAAGGTTTTTAAAGCCAGCGACACAAGTAATGCAATTGCGCCAACATTTCTGCTGTAGGAAATGCAAGCAAAAACAAACGTCTGCTACTAAAATTCATTAAAAGTTAAATTGGTTTCTAGATTTCCTTCGCAAAAGCTGTCAGGTAGATGGCAATAATTTATTTATTGCTCTTCATTCGAATTAATAAAAGAAATATGGGCGAGCAGGTGCTATTATTACTTTTTTAAAAGGTTAAGTACATATCATTGTCGTACTTCAAATTTCAGAGGTCAAAAAACAGCTCGAGGGGTGATACGGGTCACCCACATACGTGGATTTATTGATGCCTCTCCACCGAGGAAAATTAACGATTGCCCTTTGATAGCAGGATTAACAAATTTTTAGGTTAACGTTCAAAGCCTGGTTTAATCTGGAATGCCTATCACGGTTCTCAGCTGAAAGATAGCTTTTCCAATACAGGAATTCTTGGGACGATTATCACTGCCAAGGTTGTTACAGTCACGACATTGCGCTATTAACCCAGTTTTGCTTAACAGTTCGCTTCCTTTTTCGCTTGCAAATTTTTCCTCGCGATAAAGGCTTAAATCGTGAAACGTAGAATTCGTGTTTTCTGCTGAAAGAAATGCTGATCCCGGACTTAAACTAAAATCTTCTTTCAAAATTACTCAGGCGGAGAATGGATATAGTACGTACTACTGCATAAAGATTAGCTTACTTCGATTTAACTTTATGATTGTAATAAAAAATGATTTAAAAATTTTACAGTTATGGCTAACGTAAATGCAAAAGTTATAGTATGCTGATCAGAAACCTTCAATAAATGTATTTCAACATAAACGTTGTCAGTCCTGTCAGATAAAAATTATACTTGGTATTAGTTTGTGACGTAATACTTTATATTAGAAAACTGTGTAGTACTTTACTCTGAACTTATGCATACATTTTTAGTATTTCAGTGACATCAAAGATTATTCTACCACAAAATTGTTCACCAAGTTTCTAGTAACAATGATGTAACTTAAGTAGTTCATCGAAAATATCTACAACCAATAAGTTATTTATGTAGGTATCGTCACAATAGGGTATTGATTGGGTAATCAACATTTCCAAATATTTTTATATTATTGACTTTCAATTTCTCATTTTGTCCTTTATACTAGAGATGACAAGAGAGAGTAAGATGAATGAAACAATTAAATGCCTTTATCTGGACAAAACAGGCTCATAGCTTGAAAACCAGAAAGTAGAAGAAGAGTAAGAAACTAGAGAATAGTTGTGTGTTGTGTGAATAGCATAATTAGTTTCGGTTCTTCGGTAATAAATTACGATACTTTAAGAATCACATTGATTTTACTTATTAACTATTAGTTTTGATAAATATATTCACTCAACTATGCTTAAATGAGGAACTCCGACCTCACTTATTAAACAGAAGTATATTAAGTAGGTATGATACAAATAGCCTTTATTTTGGAATGGTTGAAAGTGGAACTAGATTTATCTTCCAAAAGTTCATGTTCTAATAATTTTTATTTTGTAGTGTGGCGAAATACCCAAAAAACAGCATGATTATTGAAATGCCACAAAAATTTTCCAAAGGTATCCTGGTAACTTAGGAATACCTTATGGCCTATTTATTAAAAGTAAATCCGAAACGAATTATTGACAAACGACGTAATTCATTTACACGCTGTAGATGGAAGTTCCATACATTTTTGAATACAATTGTTTAACAATAAATTATCCAGAATTTAAAAAAATAAAATGGGTAATTAACAATATTAAACGCCTTTAGAATAACTGTATTAGTATTGGAACGACTGTTGCAATTTGTTTACGTTATTACTAGGCTAAGAGATTTTTATGAATCAGCCTCCGTGCTACGGTACGAAACAGTCAACTTAAAGTAGACATTGTGCTACGTTTTTCTGAGAAGTAATTCCATGGCTATAACGATACTGTTTCAAGTATAAATAACATTTGTTTTTTTTTATTGACAGGATTTTTAATGCACACGGCAGAGGGCATGGTGAGGCTCGTCGCGTCTAGTCCAGGCACGAGGAGGGTAGATCTTTAGTTGTCCAAATGAACCAGCAAAAGGTTTGTGTGTGAGAAGCCCCCACCCGCCAATTTTAAGCGAATTACGCTATTTTTCTGATACATCCAGCTTCCCAATGCGCAGAAATAAGGAAATGTTAAGAAGAACGTTGAGCAATTTGAGTATAAAGATTAAATTTACAGATTGATTTGATTACAATTTATTGTTGTTAATGAAACTTTCGAAATATGTTCAATTAATGGACAACGGTAGCTGTTACAGGAAGTCTTGATAACATAAAATAGAAATATTATTAATGGACATATATCTAACATTAACTTATTAAAAAATAAAAGTTATTTCATTATAAGAGTAAGATCATATAAGCTGCAATAATTGAAAAACTATCTGATTTAATTAAATTGAATAAAAAACAGCAAAGGATACGGAGATGTATGCCATAGCAATACATTTCGTACCTTTTTACCAAATCCTGCTAGTAATAAATCTAAACCGTATTCCTCATCCTTTATCTAATAGACGTGTCTGTCCGGGACGCTGTTTTGTCTGTCTGGGACGCTGTTTCAGCAGCCAAACCGTAAGAGATAAAGAAAAAAGTTATGAAAGTTATATGTTTGGAATGGTCATGTCAGGTCAGGAACCGAATTTCAGTCTGTAACACTAATTATTATCTTGATTATCCTTTAGGTTAGATTCTAGGCAAATTTTATCAAGGCGAATGCGACTGGTAGTTTGCCACCAACAATGACGTCATATACGTACGTGTGGTGAATACGCGTTCTATTTGCAAAACGGTCTTTTTTGTTTTATTAAATGAGACATTTGTCTCACTGGACTGCTAGTATGTATCTATTAATTAAGTTGATATGCATTGTAAGTTTCGCGGGTGTGAGGGGATGAGTGAATTCAGCTGTGTCGTTAAAGCTGGCGTCAATAACCACGAAGTCAGTCACGCTTGAGTAAACAACCAATGCGTGTCGTCCAGAAATCCAAAGGACGCCAAGCGCTAATAAAAGCACTAAAGTGCACTGGGCAGTACTGTGTTGGCTTGCATTAACCTCCGCCGACACTGAGAGGTTCGTGGGTGGGAACACAGTCCACCAAAGCATCAAACTACCTAGGTATCGCCACCGAGGTTCCTCATCCATAGCAGGAAGCTGTTGTTTTCATGCCATAGAAGCGTCGTTCTTGTCCAACCACGAGAACACTTGGGAGAAAATAATTGAAAGGTTAGTGTCTAGTAGGAAATTGTTGCAACATCTTCGGCAATCGTTTCAACGAATGATTTGGTACCGAAGATAACGGGGGTTTACCCGCAGTCAGTACGAAGGCTGAAGTAGCTTGTCAACTTGAGTTGAAGGAGCCAAGGCCGTGTTCGCGTGACTGCTGCTTAGACAACGAACGCGATTGAAGAATACACAGCATCGCCTAGAGTGTATTCGTACGCGGAATTTAAGTACAGTTCACACGATCGGTTTTAGACTTTGCCTCAACAGTTGAACATTAACACACTATTTAAAGTGCTTTCATGCATGTAGCAATAGCGTTAAGCACGTGAAAATTTTGGTAGCTGTAATACACTGCTGACAGCATACCACCTTTCCCTATAAAAAATGTGTATTCTCACATGTAATTTTTATGGTTTACGGACGTTTCGCCCCCGCCGTTTCGCCCCCAGCC
This sequence comes from Agriotes lineatus, assembly GCA_940337035.1. NCBI lineage: Eukaryota > Metazoa > Arthropoda > Insecta > Coleoptera > Elateridae > Agriotes > Agriotes lineatus. The sequence continues at coordinate 37,225 of CALNHX010003538.1, read as the reverse complement.
GTTTCGCCCCCGAACCGTTTCGCCCCCGAACCGTTTCGCCCCCGAAGTTTTACTTCTAGCTTTAGCCAGCTTCAGCTGTTTTCAGTTGCACCACGAGGAGGTAGCTAGTAGGATTTCTGCAACCGTTATTTTCTATTTTATTTTCTTTAAATTTTTTTTGTGTGTTTATGTTTTAATTTTAGTTCTTTTAATTTTTTTAAAATTTTTATTTGTCTTTGTTTGTTGGTGTTTGTGTATTAATTTTAGAGTTTTTTAGTAGATACATATAAAAAAAAAAGAAATCTTTTAACATCTATATTCCTACGTGCAACCGGAATAAATTCAAAATTCAAAGTTGTACGCAATCCCACGCAAGTAATCAATAACTTGACGATTTTCAAAATCTTCAACGATTCTTTTCACACGAGCTGATATTGCGACATACTTTTTATTTCTTGGATTTCCTTGATTTCCAGCAATCAGTTGTACTATTTCGTAGTGGTGAATACCTTGCTGCTTCTGCAAACATTCAATAAAACGAAAAATATTTGGAAATTGCGATCCACATGTTTCTTGAAAAGCGCGGTGCCATCCTTCCACGTCATTATTTTTGCGATGTTGGTCGTGTGCACTGATAGACATTCCAAATCTGAGTTGGAAAATTTGGAATTTGACGTCCACGGTAAAACTTCGGGGGCGAAACGGCGGGGGCGAAACGTCCGTACCCCAATTTTTATATATGTTACTAGCGCACCTGACAGACGTGATCCTGCCCGCTGCTTGCTATTAGCGGACCCGACAGACTTCCTGCCCGGTGCCTGCTATTAGCGGACCCGACAGATGTTGTCCTGCCCGCTGCCTGCTATTAGCGGACCCGACAGACGTCCTGCCCGGTGCCTGCTATTAGCGGATTCAGCAAACGTTTTCTCGATTTTCGAATTTTCGATTTTTTCATTTTAAAACATATTGGGGAGTAGTGGGGGGTGGGGGGTGAAATTTTGGGGTTATATGTTCTGATATGCGAGAAATCTTTAAAAAATTAAAACAAAGAAATTCGTCAAAAATTTAAAAAAAAATCCTAGAACCCGATTGCAGCGCCACCTACCGAGTCCAATTGCAAATCTAAACCATCCAGGGACCCACTCAAACACACACAAAAAATTTCATCAAAATCGGTCCAGCCGTTTAGGAGGAGTTCAGTGACATACACACGTATAGAATAATTATATATATAAAGATAACAGCGCGAGTAGAAACAGCGTTTGCCCGTAGATACTTATTGCCGATGCCTTAACCTGTATGCGTTGGCCACGTTTATTCTTGGTGTGTTTATGTAAATGTATTTTCCTGTATTTGTGTTTCTGTTACAGATTATAACGGGTGTTCATAAACAGTCGTCATCCCAGTTGCTTTGAAAAACAAAATGTCATGTCTTTGATTAATTCGTGCAACACAATGAAACGTCATTGAGTACTGTCATAGCGCATTTTTTATCAATTTTAATAGACATACGTTTCTGAAGTCAAAACCTACTGGGATGACGACTGTTTATGAACACCCGTTATATTTTTTTATGTAAACTGTTGGGTTTTTATAGCTGGTAGTGCATGGATAATTCAAGCATTCTAGATAACAACGAACAAACACAGAGCACTATTGACTACCCCTAGCCATACTGAAGGTTTAAATCGAGTTGTATTTTTTACTACTGTTTAAACTAGCAAACCCAGGACAATATAAATTAATAGTACAGTACAGTACAGTGTTTTCCGATTGCTTTTCACCATGTATCAGTTGTGTTTCACTTTATCTCAAATGTTTTTCCCTCTTGTCAACACTTGTCAATATTGACAAATGGGAATTACATTTGACAAATAGTGAAACACAATTGATACATGGTGAAAAGCAATCGGAGAACCCTGTATAAGGCTAAGTAAAAACGCCGCATTACAACTGTTAAGTGCTTCTCTGTCTGTTACCCTTATTAAATATACTTGCGCCAAAAATCTGTTTATATTTTTTTATAACTTTATAGCCCATTTATTACCATAAAGAGTGATCGAAAACGATTCTCCTCCCAAGTATGACTTGGTATTCGAACGTGTGTCTTTACTCACCTCACATTATAACCTAAAATTTAATTTTTGACAGAAGCTTAACAATCTTATTGAAAGCATTTTGAAGTTTATTTGACGTTCAATATTGCCTCATATAATTTTCAATATTTGCTAGGTCCTATTTTTTGTTGTACAAAAATCACAGATTACTGAGGAGATTTTTCTTATCACTCTCCATAACTATAGCGGGTCATATCTAACCGCCCCATATATTTGATGTTGAGAAGGGGGTAGTATCTTGCCAAAATTGAAAAGGTAGGCGTTATCATAAAAAGGTTGAGAACCACTGCTATAAAGTAACACTCGTCGCCGATGAAGCCCCATGAAGCGCGTGTGGAAAAGTTTACAAATATAACAAATGTAATAGGATCAAACAATAAATTTTATGTTTCAATATAATAGCTCTTTCTTGCAATACACTTTTTAATACGGCTAATTAACAGAATTGTTATCCCTAAAATTTCCTAAAACTGATAAACTCTTTTGAAAACAAGGTATACTCGATTTCGGGCTAGGTCGAGGTTCTACGGGAGATAATTTTATTCCTGGAAACTACATTGCTGAATAGCTAGCAGCCTTTTTAGCAACTGAAGTGTGTACTGGCACGTTGTCGTGTAGAATCTCCCTCCCCGAGGCAGCCTTCCTTGGCGTTTTCTTTTATGGCATTTCTTTGTACATTAATGACGCACAATATTCGCCAGTACCTGTAGTCGGTCGTTCCGTAAAGTCCACTAGCACAATTCCCTAAGTCCCACAAGATTAGAGCCATAATCTTCTTTACTTTTATTGGTCTTGGAGATCCAGGATGCCGCCACTCAATAGATTCTTCGTTAAACATGGGATCATGGCACAGAACCATAGTTTCATCTCCAGTAACAGTTAAATCTATCATTTACTTTTCTTGCTTCACACAGAGTGCTAAAAATTTAGTGCAGCATTCAACGAGTCCATCAGTCTGTGTATAGAGGTGCAGGAATTATATCTCTTTCATAATGCAAGCCCTCAAAGATCTCGAAAAGAAACAGTTGAAGAATATCCAGGAAAATATCTTTCAAATTTAGCCAACGGAATTTTGACTGGAAAAGTAAATGACAGTCAGGGTTTTTCAAGGTTTTTGTAACCTTGATCGAAAGTAATCTTGATTATAGATAACCTTGATTACACAGTCTCCATCCCACTACAATGAATAACACTTACCAGTAACCTTAGGACTTCTACCACCCTTTTATTAACAAAAACTCACCAATTCCCTTATTTTAATACTCGTATATAAATTGCAGACTACTTAGACTGGAATGAAAAGTTTTATTTGACAAAATAAATTACTAAGCTTACCATTGCCAGACTAAATCATAGACACAGTTTAAAATTTGTTCGTCATTTTGTCTATATTCTTTACGAGGTAGATGTTGGCTCTTCAAACATTCCTATTCTACTTTTTCATCTTCTATCCGTATCTAAATTAAAATATAAAACTTTCCAAAAAGCGTACAGACAGACAACGAATTTTGTCCGGCATTTTGTTCATATTTCTTATAAGACAGCAAGTTGGTTCTTCAGATAATTCTAATCTAATTTTTCATCTTCTATTAAAATTTGAAGTCGAAATTTAAAAATTGCAAAATTTCAGACATACAAATACACACGAATAAACACACACATGCAGGCAACAGCCAGTTAACGAATTTAGATATGACTCCGTTTACGGAGTTCGTAATTATAAATTTTGGTGGCAAATATTTGCGTGCTTAGCTGATATACTTATACCTATATATGTAGAAGATACCTTTGTCATCTGGTCACACCGACGTCTGACACCTGAATTCTGTACATCCCGACATACAATTCACAATGGAAGTAGAAGAAAACACGGATAGATATCTAACCACACCATCACATTCCTTGTTCTTGCAGCTCGAGTTACATTGGACAGACTGGTCGTTCCGTTGATCTAAGATATCAAGAACATAAGGACGATTTCAAACAGAAACGGATCACAAAATCAGTTGTAGCTGAGCAAAGATTTACAAATTGGCACACCTTAGAATTTGAGCACGCCAAAATACTTGCCAGAATACCTCAATACTTTCCACGAGGGATACGTGACGCCATAGAAATAGAAACACATCAAAAAATTTAAACAGGGAATATGGTTTTAAGCTTAGTGAAACGTGGACTCGTGTGATACACGATCTAAAGCATTACAACCTCTGTGCGTCATACGGCCACGACCCACGGATTACGCTGCACTTGAACGACCAATCAGCGTTACGTTGCTCCGCGCGGCTGGCACAGAGAACTATAAATAGCTCCACACCGACCTTCAGTTCTTTCACTCTGATGGTGCAAGCTGCAGAGTTTTACGAAACGTTAGTCAATATGGGTGCACAAACATCAACAAGGCCAAATCTGCCTAAGTATCCCCCGTTCTCAAGAGCATGGCCATTGCGTGGATGATTGCTTAACTTTACAAGGGGCAAGGCACATTAAGCCAGAGGATGCTGGGTGTTTATCCACAAAAGCCGAAATTCTATGTTCGGGTAACCGCGAAAGCCTCAAACAGTATATACTTAAACCTGCAAGATTTGCGTACTCAACAATTGAATCACGGAAATCAAAAACACGCTAAGTCACCCTTTTGTCAATTTGGGTTTTTCGATTCCATGGTAATCAAAAACATGATTGCTACCTATGGAATGCAAGATAACGCCAAGTCCGTTCTGTATATGAATATACAGCGTCTTAAAGTTTGTATGGAATGCAAGAACACACTAAGTCAATTGACTTGGCTTGTTTTTGTATTCCATGCGCAGAAAGTTGCGTGATAAACAGTTTGCACGGTAGCCTTTCTGTTAGCCGATTGTAATCAGTTGGGCGTGTGTGTAAGATGTCTTCCGCTAGTGAAAGTGACGGTGAAATCAGTGTAAAACGACGTCGAGATGAAAAGGAGTGGCGTCGAAATAAAATTAAAAAGCTGAAAGCGGAAGGGCAATCACATACAAACTGGAGAGGTAATGTGGTTCCGGCTAGGTCAACAGGAGAAGCGTGCAGGTACCTATAACCTTACTTTGTTGATTTGTTAGTTTAGAACATTCATTTTAAAATTTTAGTTGCAAAAAAAGTGTTTTGCGAAGTTTTCTGCGGCTGTCAGAGAACATATTATATTAGAATTTAACAAGTTAGGCTCTGGAGGGAACAAAGTTGCACAAGATGCCTACTTGCAAGGGCTTATCACATCTCGGCCTATTAAAAAACGTAGACCGAGAAAGGAAAATCCTGGGACAGCTCGACGAGCTTCATTTATTTATAGGATAAAGATAGGTACGTAATAAAAGCAGTGTCTGTATAGATCAGGTTAATAAGAGAAAATTCTGTTTTCGCAGGGACTGAAGAGTACATTGTGTGTTTCAAAGCTTTTTGCAGTCTTCACGGGTTAAAATCAGAGCGTGTTAAAAGATTAAGCAACCTTGCAGTCCTAGGGCTTACACCACAAGAACAGCGTGGAAAACATAACAATCGGCCCACTGCTGTTCCAGAAGCTGTACTTAATGTGATCGATGAACATATTCGTAGTTTTCCATATAGGGTGTCTCATTATAGTGGAAGTACAAAGAAACGCAGGTACCTTTCTAGTAACCTCACTATAAGAAAAATGTATGAGCTATTTCTTCAAAAACACGATCCACCGACGTACGAGAAATATAGAAACGGGAAGGTAGAAATAGATAAAGTACGTGGACGTGCTAGTTACCGTACATATTTAAAATACTTTCGAGACCATTTTAATTACGGCTTTGGTAGGCCGCAGGTAGATAAATGCCGTACATGTGAAGAGCTCAATGTAAAAATCCAAAATGAAAAAAATGTAACCATACGAAATAAACTTACTACAGATTTAAAGTTACATAAAATGAAGGCAAAAACTTTTTATCACGAAATTAATAGATGCAAGCAACTTGCTGTAGAAAATGAGGAAGTAGAAATGATAACGTTTGATTATCAGCAAAATCTTCCTGTACCGGTAACCAATATTACAGACGAATTTTACCTAAGGCAGCTGTGGGTCTATAATTTCGGCGTTCATAGCATGTCGAACAATAACCAAGTAATGTACATGTACGATGAAACTGTGGCAAAAAAGGGTTGCTCAGAGGTTGTCAGCTTTTTAAAGCATTTCATTGATAACTTTATTTCTCAAAATATAAGAAAGCTCTATGTGTTTTCGGACGGATGCACGGGGCAAAACCGAAACCACACACTCGTTCACTTTCTTTTCACCTTAATAAGAAGTGGAAGATTTGATTATATTGAGCAACGTTACCCCATTAGAGGGCATAGTTATCTTCCCAATGATAGAGATTTTGCAAAAATTGAGATACAGAAAAGAAAATATGAGAAAATAGAAACTCCTCTCAAGTGGTATGATATTGTAGAAAACGACTGTAAATTTGCTGTCGTAAAAGTTAACCAATCTATGGTTTATAACTTTAAACAGCATTTTGGAAGCATTTTTTAAAAAGAATATAGTTAAGAAAGGTGCAAAGAAACAACCTTCTGAAAAATTATTAATTTCCGCTGCAAAAATCATACAGTACTCTACAGCCCATAAAAATGAGATTTCTGTCAGTAACACTATGAAGGGTACAATATGGACAAACTTTACTTTGCTCCAAGCAAATACGAAACCAACAATACCAACAGAACCCATGTACAGCTCTCGTATTCCGATTAATGTGAAAAAAGCCAAAAATCTAGAGATCCTGGTGGGATTCCTGTCCAATGAGGAGCAAAACTTTTACCAACCACTACTGGAGAAAACCACATCCACAGAGAGCGACGAAAGCGAATCTGATACAGAGCTGCTTGATTAATTTTTTTTGTTTATGGTTTTGTTTATTTCGTTTTGTAACATGTATTTACTTATTTGCTTGTATTTTTTTCCAATAAATTTAAGGTATAGTCCCACATTGCACTTATTTTTCCACGCTTTGCTTAAGGAAATCAAAAAAACTCTAAGTCCAAGCAACTTCAGAGTTTTTTTTTCAGTAATATGACAAAAAATTCCAAATTCGGCAATACCACACGAAATGGAATATTATCTACTACATAATGTCCAAAACGTAATTTGCTACATTTACATTCAAATTTGTTACCAAGTTTTTCTTAATTTCTCAACAATTTGTGTTTTTTGACTTAGCTGGTTTTTGATTTCCGTGATTCAATTTCATAATCTTAGACTGGGGTTTCTGACCTGCAGTTTCTGACCTGGTCTATTTCAAGGTACTTGATTAAAAGCGGTCCTGGCCGGTCCTGAGGATGTATGTGTTGCATTTGGGATCACAGAGGTGCTAGAAGTGAGTTTTACTCCCACTGAGGGCTCTACATTTTTTAAAATTAAATGTCCTTAAATAAGAAATGGTTAGATATTAGGTTCACTGCCCACAATAACGAACAAAATCTACAATGCCCCCAAAATATTTTCGTTTGCAATTTTAAATCTCTTTTAAGTGCAACTACAACATCAGAACCATATAATGCGACACCGATGCCAATAGAGCAGTTGTTTTATTTGTCATATCGAATATTTGAAAATTTTCAAGAGCTACATTGGTATACGCAGCCCGTTCGAATTCAGAAACTAGAAATACGAGTAAAATAACATATGAGCAAATGAAAAAAAGAGTGCTTTGAAAAATATTGTTGGTGCATGCGTTGCATAATATGTTACATTTACCTAGGCAACAAACCACGGTTAAACGTCAAGACATTGTTTTGTTTTCCTTCGGTACGTAATACGCGTAACCTCACAATAATTGATTCTCGACAAGTATGAGACTTACTCAAATTGGAAATTAAACTTGACAGCTCCAGTGCTACAAGCTAAGCCATACGGAACATAAAACCAATTGAACAAAAGCACTCTGAACCCATTTTCTAGACACGTTTACCATAAAACACCTTACAGAAAAAACTGTTGACTTTAGTATAAGTTAGGAATTTGCTTCCAGTATATTATAGAACTTTATTACAGCTTCGTTAGACAACAATTATATACTTTTTTCTCTTACCCCATAAGATTTACCATTTATTTTCTTCATAACCTTCTCTTTTCCAAGTTTGCTTATTGTAATCCTTTTCCCTCTATAACCCTTTTTATATAGATTTTCCAAGTTAAGAACGGTCTACATCCTTTTCTCCCCTCCTTCCCCTCGGAGAACGCTGCGTTTACATTTTTGACAATCGACAAGTACCTTCTGACACTTGTAGGACGTGCCCATACCAATATAGAGTGCTTAATTTTCTAACGTTTTTGTTATTGAACAGGTGACTCTCATCCTTCTTCACCTTCAAGCTACCTCGATTCTGATTTGATCTCTTATGCAAAACATTTTCTTCCGTTACTACTACTATTATAATACTATCAATTTCTAAGTATAGAATGCTCCAATATTCCCTCTTTTCTTTTCTTAATTTCACTACTTAATCAGTATCTATAGTTTATTTTCATCATATTGTGGAGTAATATTCTAGATTTTTGCAATATTTTTACTTTAAAATGTCTGTTCTACTAGATTTTCTCAAATCGCAACGTCCAGTTACTTGCCCTTTTTTGGTAGCTACAAAGGGCCAGCGTTCATTTAAATATTCTAGTAATAAAACTGAAGTAATGACAGGACAAATAACATACAAAGATGGTAGTTAAATTTTTGACCAGTTCGTTATTTTAATGCTGGTTTTAGTATTTAATACGGGTACCAGGGAGAAATGTAGCCCATTAAGGGGTTCGTATTTCAGATTCTGTTTGCAGAAAATTACCGTAGTCGGGGCAGTTAACCCTCAACGCTATGTTCGACAAGGAAATCCTCTTTATTTTAGGGGCGTCCTAGCTTTGATTCCTCGCATTGTTACAAGGGAAAACAAATACTGGAATCAGGTTACGGTCCGAAAAAGGACCACGTGAGAAAAGGTGTACCCCGCTGACGCCGAATGCTGTGTCAAGAGCGTATACAGAGAGAGAGCTTACGACAGAAAACTGTGCAGCAAGCTCGGGTTTGAAGAATTACAAGGTAGAATTATATTCATAGGCGAAGCTTAGAAAATAAGTTTAAAAGTAGGACTAGCGACTAGAAGGGGCGGTGGTCTCAAATTAACGAAGCTTTGCAACGATCGGCAGTTGCAGAAGGCCGTAACGGCCCCTCGGGACTTCAGGTGTCAATACCAGGCTAAAGTTCTATTCCAGCAGATTGGCAGCTTATATACTTTCTGCTGTCTTTTGGAGCGCTTGGGAGAAGAATTCTGTTGCTGTGATGAGGGTCCTATGTGTGTTATCAAGATATTGGTATTGCAATAGAGCGTTTTACCTTCTTTGGAATTTTATAACTGAGGCAAGTGTCGAAAAGCGCCAAATGTGATGGGAGATTAGCTGCACACAAATTCTAAACGCATTACATAACTTTGTTTATAATTAATTGACGTCAGGCAAGCTTCATTGGTATAACGGCATTATACGGTATTACTTGAACAGGTCTGTTTCGAAGTGTCCTTCCTTTATTACTTTTACTTTTTTGTGTTCTTCTTCTGAGTTTTACTGTATCTCTTCAATCCGAATGTAATGTGACCTACCACCATAATAAGATTTCCAGCTTGCTCAGATTGGCAATATACTCTTACGTCCTGTACTTATACTTTTCGTGAATTTTTCCTTATTACTCAGTCTGTAATAGATTTTAGTTATTAGGTTTATCCATTTATACGTGTGAATGCTTTTCTGTTGAAAGAATGTATTTGTTACAATGTATTTAAGTTTTCTACAGAAATTAATCAACCGACTACCATTATAGTCTATTATTTTTTCCAATTGCACTATTTAGATCACCTGCATGATTATTTCTTTATGGCTTGATATATTTTCTACAATATCGGCCAGTTTCTCGAAGAAAACTGCTTTTATCCCGTTTGCAGTGTTGTCACATATTTCCTTACAATTTCCCTACAATAGCACAAAAGTTTTGAGATAAGAAATATCTTCAAATTCACGTGATTGTCTCCTAGCGTGTGTCATAAGAGTCTGGATACTGATAATATCAATTTATCGGATTTTTTGGTAGAACCTTCCTCTTAGTTGTTCTTCATTTGCAGCTGCTCACCCCTTGTCATACACTTGTCAGCTAGGTGCAGCCCAAATTTTCTCTATGTTTTGTTTTGAGGAACAAGAGGAATAGAAAGCTTTCGGAACGAAAGGGATAGTATTGCTTTCTAACCAGTTTCGACTTGTTCTGTCATGGTAACATGATACGAATTCTGGCAAGAATGTAGTATCACCATTATTATTATGCAAAAATTTTGAAAAACATCATTACGTGTAATGGTCGACGGTAACGGCTTCACCCTTTACACGTCCCACTTATGACTGCAACACGCCAACTGAAAAAATTGCACACAGCATGGGAACTCTATCAAAAAATTGGAACATCTTACCGAAGTATTACTTTCAGGCTCGACCATTTGTACTAACTTGCAGTTTTTGCAGCAAACTCCCAATCAATCCCAACCAACACAAAATTGTATAAAAAGCCTCACAAAACTGCACAACCTTTGTTAAGACAGCAACCGCTTTGGCGTTAAACGAAAGTCAGGGAATGCAGTTTAGTGAAGCTGTTCAGCCGGTTGGATGTAAACATTGTATCTTGAGAAGGACATAACTTATCAGGATGATGTCTGCTCCAGTGGGAATATTAATGTAAAGAACTGAAACTCTTTTGAGCGAGATTGATCATTTCTATTCGTAAATATGTGTCCGTCGATTTATATTCGGAATGTCAAAAATTACCGTTAAGCGATCGCTTAACTAAGCCAACACAATGGTATAATTGGTACACAGTTTGGCTGCCGAGCTTACGGTCACGAGTTCGAAACTTGGTACAGCATGTATTTTTTTTAAATTATTGAAATATTCTATATTACTATACATTTTCATTTACATATCTTTTCAGACCATGAGTTAATATACTGTAATCTTAAAATTTCTGTGGATGGGACGCAACTTTTCGAAACTTTTCTAATTTCAATTTTGACAATTTTCAGCAGTATCTTATAACGTTACCTTGGCATCTCATTTATGATATTGTATCAATCGATGAGAAAATAAATTTTTTAAACAATCACATTTTACACATTTTTGATATTTTTGCTCCATTCAAAACAGCTGCATTTTATAAACCAAGGGCTCCTTGGCTCACACATAATATTAGATTTATGATGACGCTGAGAGATTCGGCTTATAAACGATTTAAAAATTCAAAACGCCTGAAACATTGGAACTATTATAAGTCACTACGAAATCTTGTAACTTTATCTATAAGAAATAAAAAGAAAGCGTACTTAAATTATAAATTTAGACAGGGTAACTCTAAACTTTTCTGGCGAGAATTGAAAAATTGTGATGTCTATAATAAAAAAGCACTCCCGTCTATTCCAGCTACTATTGGTAATGCGAATTTAATAAATGACTATTTTCTTAATTCAGTTCAAGGTATTGATCAACCAAATCCCCGTGTTCTTGGGCTTTACGAAACTGTAAAGTCCGATATAACTGAAAATTTTAATTTTGAAGCTGTTACAGAAGAGTTTGTTCTCCATAAATTAAATTCGATTACTTCTAAAGCCTCGGAAAGCGATAGCGTTAACATACTGATGATACACCTGTGCTGCCCTTTTTTAGTGCCTTTCTTAACCCACATAATTAACTTTTGCCTATTAGAAGGCGTATTTCCGAATCAATGGAAAATAGCTCATATAATGTCCATAAGTAAAGTTAATGTACCTACAGAATTAAAGGACCTTAGACCTATCAGCATTATTTCTGTTCTGTCAAAGGTCTTGGAGAAGGTGGTTGATTTTCAAATAAGAGCATACTTCAACATGCATTGGCTATTTTCAGACTTACAATCTGGTTTTCGCTCTAATCACAGCTGTGTTTCTGCACTACTAAAGGTAACTGATGACATTATTTGAGCTTCTGATGAAGGTAATTTAAATGCATTGATTCTACTGGACTTTTCCAAGGCCTTTGACACAATAAATCATGAGATTCTGATAAAAATTTTAATTCTTATGGATTTGATGCTTAAACCTTACAATTTTTTGAAAATTATTTAAAAAACAGACAACAGTGTGTAATTTTGCCAAATGAACAGTCGACCTTCTTAACAATTAAACATGGTGTGCCGCAGGGCTCTATTTTAGGTCCTTTGCTGTACATAATCTATTCTTCTGGGCTTTGTAAGGTTTTAAAACATTGCGTGTATCATCAGTATGCAGATGATACCCAATTGTATCTTTCGTTTAAATCTACTGACGCAATTACTGCTTGTAGCCTTATTAATGATGACTTAAATAACTTAATAGAGTTTGCTGCTTCCCATTCTCTGAATATTAATCCTTCCAAATCCGTGGTCGTTTTATTTGGTGGTCGAAATAGCAGATCTGCGGTGTTACCTCTCATCCAAATTAAAATTAATGATGCAATCATAGCTATTGATGACAATGCGCGAAATTTGGGCCTTACTCTGGATTATACGCTTAGATTTCGTGAACATGTTAATAACTGTATACGTAGGTCTTACGGAAACCTTAAATTAATTTATAATAACAGACAAGTTTTAAATAAGAAAATGAAAACAATTCTATGCGAGTCTCTCGTGTTGTCACAATTTAACTATTGCGATATTGTCTATGTGCCTTGTATTGACAAAGCAACTAGTAGAAGAATACAATTAGTACAGAATTCCTGTTTGAGACTTATCCACGGTGTCAAACGCCATGAACAATATGAACATATATCACAAAAAGTTATAGAATCCAATTGGCTCAGCATGGATAAACGTCGTATGTTGCATTGTTTGGTATTTTATCACAAAATAATTATTACTAAAACTCCTCCTTACCTTTATAATAAAATTACGTTTCGTACTGATATACATAATCTAAATTTAAGGCATAGAGGTATATTAGACTGTAAACCTCATAGATCTGAATTATTCAAACGGTCATTTTCCTACAATGTTTCTAAATTGTACAACTTAGTACCCAATGTATTTAAATCAATATCATTACTTTCTTTTAATATCCGCGTTAAAAATTGGCTTTTTAATTCTTAGCACCATTAGCATCAGGTAACTTAGTATCCATTTTGTTTATTTCCATAATTTGTTTAAAATACTTTACTATTTTTATTATTATTATTTTGTATTTTATGTCGTTATTGTGTAATTTCTGTTCCTTCGTGAGTGATTTGGCTTAAACTATTGTATTAATACTCTGTGACTGTGACCAATCAGTATTTATTCAACCTCTCTCGGAGGGAGGGAAGAGCAGGGACCCCTTTATGGAGGTCATCTGACTCTCTTCGAATTTCCTAATGTAAAGCTACTGTATATAATGTATTATAGTGTATAAATATTTTTTGTCTTTGGAAATAAAATTATTATTATTATTATTATTATTCTTACCTTTGAATGTAAAATACCAGATTATAAGTGTTCTCATTCACAGTCTCTGCTAACAGTAAGTATTCATAAATCGCTGACTCGATTTTAAACCAATTTCCTTCGTCTCCGGTTCGCATTAATTGATTCTCACCTCCCTTGTGAATTCTTGTTAGCGAAAATCCTCGTATATATTTCTAGATCATTAATATAATATGATAACTGCCATACCACACTGAAAGCACAATTTTAACAGATTAAGAAGACCAAATTAAGATATCTTAAGGAGCGCGCGTTCCAAAGAGCGCATAGCAAACACCATTTTATCCCAACACTGAGCCGAAATATCGACAAGGATATTGCATCTTCTCATTTTTTTTAATATTTTACAATCTCATAAGCAGTATTAAAATTATCTGTATAAAATCATTACATTTAAGCTCTGAATTTGATAATGCAATGTATTTTTCATCGACCTTTTATTGTTTAAATATTTTCTTGATATTGTTTTCTGACAATGTTCGTGGACGACCGGTTTTTAGCAACTTTAGGCACGTTATACCTGCTTAGTATTCTTTAATTGTTCGAAATATAGTTGCACGAGACATTGTTACCTTCAAACGCATTAGCAATTAATAACCGTTTTTGGCATACGTGTAAGAGTATGATAATAGTATGTTGTCACATTCCCAATTCACCTTTTTCTTTTGGTCTCACTAAGAATCTGTTTTTCTGTTTTTAGTTTTCCAAACACTGCAATAAATTCTTTCTGTCCACGTTCCTTTGTCCGTAACCATTAATTGTTGCTTCTGTTTGTTATTTTGGGGTGGCCTGGTATCATATTTTTTCTTTAGTTGTGAATATTTGCACCCTCTCCAAAATCTTTGAGCCTGGCCGCTTGAGTCCGACAACACTTCGAGGTGGAATTTATAATATTTATAACGTTTTCTTAAAGTTTGTTTTAACAATAACGCTGATGTATTATATTGTGGATTTTTTATAACCATTAATTTTAGCGAACAAACAAATATTTTTCAATTATAACTATTACGGATGAATGAGCAATTCGATTTTACCAAATACTGGTTTGCAACCTGCATTTTAATAGTACTGTCGCTTAAAATGGAAGTTTAAATAAAATTTAAAAGTTATAATTATGGCAAGGGATACTACACTTTATAAAATGAAAGTTTTAATTGATAATTGTCTGTAAAACTCAGAGCAAATTAAAGAATGTAATACTAAAATTAATGGTTTATTACTCTTTTCTTATTTTATATATTAGCAATAAATTAGGCTTAGCTCCAGTGAACTCAAGGGGTCGGTTCATAAAATTAAGTAGAAAACGTTATACGATAAATTACTTGTTATATGACAATTACTTTCTGATATTAGGGAAAATGTATTGTTCCTAACTGAAATAACCGCTAAATTTAGTGCACTAAACAAAATGACCCGTCATTGCAAATATAGCGTAAAATTGAATTTTAAACACCAAAATGGGAAGGATGCATCAGGTAAATACGATTCATTCTGTGATGTAGAAACGGCTAACCTCGACGTAAACCCACACGTGATTCGCGTTTGTTCAATTTTATGCAAAGACTGCAACTGCCGCCTCAATTCGCACTTTTTAAGGCGCTAGATAAATTATTCGAAGCTCGATGGATCTGGGACTCTGCAAACACGTTGAACTTTAAGGCTAAGGTCTATTCTTGACTAACCCAGTTTTTACGAAGCTGCTGCTCTTAGTTTTTATGAAATCCTAACTTTTGTGAAGCGGTGCTCCGTTGTTGGTTGGCACACTAGAAGGACGCCACGGTAAATACTCGATTGGAAATAGCTTGCTGGTTCTAATTCTTCTACCCAGGGATAGATGTAGGCTTCCTCTCTATGTAGCACGAAAATATCTGCCTTCCGATGTCTGGAACTACCCCAAATACGCCACTGAAGTTGGCTCGTACTCATTACCGCACCAGGTAAAAACTTGCTGGCCTAATTGCACTATCTTGGGAGCCCCTACACTTGGCAAAATTACACCCACAGATGCCCAGCAACTTGCTGAATAACTTCACACAAAGCTGGCTTTACAAATGCCTTTTTATTCACAATTTAATACAATAATTGTGCAGCTCAATTTGCAACCAACATAAAAATTGAAGGTTGTTTGATTAATTATGACAATTAACTATCTCGAAACTAAGCAACTAGGTTTACAATTGTTTAAAAGAAATTAGGTTTGATTACATGTTTGAACTTATGGATTACAGTGTTGATATTATGTCTTTGAATTTTCGCTTAATTGTCTATTTCTTGGGATAAATATCACCACACTGCTCTGCTTTTAATTTTCACTTTAGTTTCTAATGCACTGATACGCTTGAGTTCTTTTAGCATCTCACTAATTGTCTTGCGATCGGTTGCCTTACATTTTCACATTACTCCATTGCAATTATTGCTTTGCTAGTAGTGTTCTTCGTTTACCTTTCACTTAAATTGCCGTTTGCTGGCTTATAAACTTTTAATACATATCGCTCATACAATTTCTGTACTTATCAAATCATTCTGTATCATTTTATTCACATTATGTTTGACGTTACTAAGTTCAAACCTGTCAGTTACAAATTAGACTAAATTGCATTGGCCCTTTCGAACATTTATCATATCTGAAACTCTGAACGTAGCCCTTTTGAAACCTGCTTTATTTCATGCTCACTTATATCCCTCAAATTATTAGTTACTGCTGCTCACATCAGGTGCACTTATTACTTATTAGCATGCATTAAATAAAATATTCAATTATGTGCTCATGTTGACCTTATTCATTCTGTTACTTAGGCAATCAGAATTGCTGTGGGCAGTAAATCATTACAGTATAAATAAATTTATTCTACGTGTCTCAAATGCCACCTTGTATAGGTATAGTTTTTAAGATGCAATATCAAACTGTAATAATAATAATAATGTAGCAACTTGCATCGTTTTATTTAAAGTTGTTTTTTATATTTGTGCATTTAATAACTTCAAATTAGCTGAAGTTTTACCTTTCCTCTAGTAGCCAAATGTTTGGAAAATAAGCATTACGTTACTGATTTCTTTCTTAAATCGCTTTCATGTTGCATAAAAATAATATTTTGTACATGGGGTACATCAAATTGAAATAACAGGAATGCTCCAAATTACTCAGAAGTCTCAATGTAATTAGAGCCGCCGACCTTTACGAGTCTTGAAAAGTTAAAGACGCACACAAAACACAGCTTTTAGTACATCTTCCGATTTGAGTCCCCTTCAATTAAATGCTTGGGCATCTTACCTTTTTGCTCTCCTGCACTTTCCGGGAATTGGTCGAAATGAAATTGGCAAAATTCTGTGACCTCCGTGGACTTTTTATTGGCGGCTGCCGGATTCTCCTTATTACGTTATTGCGAAACTGAAATAAGAAAACAAATTCTGAGAAGCCTTCGTTGCGCTAATTAATTTAACAGAAATATAAAATGGTGAGCTTGGGTAAATGCTTGCCTCATTTACGCGCAGTTATGAAAAAATGTGTTATTATATTTGCCTTCAAAATAACTTTGGGTATAAAGTGTGGCTAAGTATTAGAGATTATATCATGTTGCTTTCCATAAGTGTAGAATTATTGGAGCTGGCTTTACCAGTAATAATCCCCAACCCGCGATATGCATCTCAACTTAATAAGGAACCTTAATGGATTTTATGCAGAAAGAAATTTAATAAAAGTTGCCTCCGAAATTGAAGCGTTCGTGAACAGTAACAACACATTGGTACGAATGTAGCAGTTCTATTATTACACCAATATTAACGTCAATAAAACACTCCCCTGTAATATCAGCTGTACGTTATTGAACCGAACCTCTACAAAGTCTGTTTGCAACAATGATGTAAGACCACAGAAATAGAACTGCATTGTAGCTAAATTGCTTTGTTGTAAGGGTGTAAGGCGGAGTTTGCAGGGAATTTCAGACGGTAAATCAGTACATTTGAAATTCATGTTTGCGACGTATTTAATCTGAAAAAACTATAGGAATTGCACTTCCACTGGAAATTAAATTTTCTTCAAATGGAAAATATCATGCGACAAATATACCCGCAGCACTACTGTAAATAACCTTTGATGTGAAGTTCTGAGGTTTCAACAACAATCGTCGAAATGTGTTGCTGGGGGCAAATCCCTGTTCATTTGTTGAAGTTACCTGCTGTAAATTAATTTTACCAGTTACCTATGCTACCTATGACAGCAGATGCGTATCAAGAGCTGGTGTAGTTTAACGGTAGGATATTAAAGCTATTCACCGGATGATGGGAAATACACCCTCCCCATTGCGCTATAGTTGCGTTGTTCGATTTATCCTATTGTTTGCATGTATGAATATATCACCTGCTGCTGATAAATGTATACTATCGCATTATAAACATCTGACCCTCAATAGGGCTATCTGTTGGCACAGTTAAAAATTTATAAATTTATAAATAAAATGAGATCATCTATGCAAGTCTCTGATTGATTTTTACGTATTAAATTTATATTTTAATGACTGTTTGCTCTTGAGTGAAGTAATGTGACGTTACAGTTAAATGTCCTCTTGCATCCATATTTTTAGATGTTGCTAATTTGAAACATTTACTTCAATGCGTAACGTTTATAAATTAATCAAACTTGCGATTCCTTTTACATAATATTATCGGACCCAAAATAGAGCAATGAGGGGCATCATCAGGTAAAATAAGTTTCGTTTGATATATTTTTACAAGAAAACTTCTATTAATCAGAAAAGAAACGTTGATTCTGACAATATAGTTTGGTGGGTCAACAGTAGCTCGTCTTGTAAATATATAAGCCATAAGCTGTCAAATGCTTTGGCGATGTCTAGGAAGGCCACGATTTCAAAGCCCTTCTTTATATTATTAGTACGGCTTTGCAGTTGTTGGCTAGTAGAATAGTGCTACCTGAACCCAAACAGGAATCGAGGTAGTCGAGCAGTTTAATAATTCGCTTATGTATAATACGTTCAAATAATTTTGATATAGTTGTCAATAAACTTATACACCTACAATTTCCTGGGTGTTTGGAATTTGTTACGGTTAAAAGGTCATTTATACTAGTAGTTATTCATTAATTAATTGCCCTAATTTTCGTTAAAACTATTTTTTTCCTTATCTTTTATTAAGTCTAATTTTTGTCTACAATAAAACTGAGCATTAAGACCTTCTGCAAGTTACATTTTAATCTAACGTAACCCGGTTCCCAAAATTACAATGCATACGAACTCGTAGAGATTAGGTGTCACTCCTCGCGTAAAGCTTTTTGGGTTGCATATGTCAAGTTTATTTCAAAGCTCCCTCCAATTTCAATTTTCGAATTGGGTTTTTCCTTATCAGCCTTTTTGGTGATTCGCCATGGTGTGTTGCTACAGATTAGCTGCATTGTGAATTTACGTGTTGAAACGTACCTTAATTGGGTTATTCCGTGGGCATCTCGCTTGGGACGTTAATTTTGCTGTATTTTGAATGTTTCGGAAGCGCTAATGCAGTCCCCGTAAAGATTATTTTGTAATCTCCCAAGCTCAAACTTCATTTGGATTCCATCTGAGCAAACACATGTTTCCTTTTGGCGAAACGGAGCCGAGAACACCTGAAGATATGTTTTCTTGATTAAAAATTGGCTGGATTCTATGGTTTGATGCTCTTTTAGCTCCTACTGTTTGGTGACGTCCTTTTGTTTGGTACCGTTCCCTTTTGAGGACTCCTTGTGGTAATCATTTTTGAGGTCCCCGAGTGATACCGAAGGCCTCTTCTGTGACTGCCGCATAACGTGTCGCGTGCGAGCAAATCTGCTTCCTGGTTAACCGACGAAGACGGCCCCCAGCTATCGCCTTGAGCTCGGCGATTCTGATTTCGGCCACTCGAACTTTGGGATCCGTTTTAATGCGTTCCTGTGATTGTGCTACGGTGTACCCAGCGGACATTAGAATTGTCTTATGATGTATTTTAAACGTATTTCTCACCCATATAAAGAAGTTGATGCAATAATTCACTGAAGTTATCTTGTAACAAATCTATTGCAGTAGTTCATATTCATTAGCTTTTTAGGTTAAAAGTTATCAGGATGGTTGCGTCTCACGCTCCGTCCAAGTGATTATACTATCGAATTTTGATCCGTCTTGAGCGTCACGTCACGATAGTGACATAACTTTAGGTTGAATCCAGCCTCAGTATAAACCCCGCATTTGCAAGTAATTTTGTATAAGACTAGCTTGCGACGTTTTGACAAAGACTGAAAATCTACTTTAGTCACATATCGGTTTGTAAAGTGCTATGATAGCAAACACGATCTTGGATTCCGTGTGCGCGTTATTGTAAATTACGGCAAACCTTAAGACTGCTCTTGCATAGTGGGTAGTTGGTCGAATTCAACTAATTATTTTAAATTTCAAACTGTAATAATTGTGTCATAGCCATGAAGATATCGACCGCCTCCTTTTGAAAGTGCATTTGGCCACGTCAAAAAGTCAACTTGTATTCTCTTATGCATACTCTTTTTTTACTTACAATAATTCATTAAATTACATTAACCTATTTAACCGAATTACGCCCTCATGTCAACTACGCTTTAATGATTATCTAAATTATGTGCCAATATTTTGGTGAGGTTTAATAAGACGCTTTATTATTGTGATATAATCTCCCTATTGAGATTTTGTGCTGGTTTACTGTATTATATGTTCGTTACCTAGGCCAGCGAATTTTATTTATGCCCTTGCCGGTATCTCTCTTTTCAGAAGGTGTTTGGTAGCGCATTTGATTATACGCCATTTTGTGCGATTAGCAAAGAGCTGGGTTATCTGCTACTTGGCGCCCATATTTCTATTTTTCAGCTGAAGCTTTTGAGTCTCTTGTACCACCCACGACCACCACCGGCTGAGAAGCCAGCTGCCTTCGCTTACCACACTTACCATCAGAGCGACGGTAACAGCGGTAACAAATTCTGTCCAGATTTCTTGAATAATATTATAGCTGCGCATTTTCATGTATAAGCAATATAACCCAGTTGCATACAAGAGTTGAATAAGTTTTCCATCATAGCTAATTTTCTTGATAAGTTTCGAAGAACAATATTTATAATTACAACAAGACTAGAGTTTTTTAGGGGCAGTATTTTGATATATTTATAGATTTTCCTGGGAGAAGTATATTTATAAATTTCCTTTTGATATAGCATGTTCTTCTGCACATAATCTGCTACTTCCTGATGAAATAATTTATACTGTGTATTTTTTTTAGCGTAGAAACTGTTTTTAAGTGATTAGATGTCACATTTTTCTTAGATGGAGCAGAATATCTGATTATTCTCTTTAATTTAGAAATACCATAAGTACTTTCTAATATACGCCTTGTAACTTGCCACATGGAAGGATCATTTGGTTGCGGTTATTTAATATAGAGTTGATACGTTTCATATCGATGTTCGTCTAGTTGACATTTTACTTTATGCATAAGATGGTTAAGTTGCATTCTCTATTGGTGTTGCCTTGTTGACTGTCTTAATCGACTGATTTTATGTTTCTTCTTGACTAAGTCAGTTAGATGCTTAGTTAAAATAAGAGTATTGATTTGACATTTAATGGTGGACATTTTAATCGAATCCGTAATGGCGATGGTGGTGTTATTCACTTCAGCATCAACGCTATCAACATCGCTTTTTGTTTTTATCCCGTAGGGGCATTTCATTCTTCCACCTAGTATATCTTCACATTTTAAATTGAGTTCTTTTTGTTAATGGTTAAATTTCTATTCAAAAATCAAACAAAAGGTTCTTAAGGAAACACAGAAATTTTAATTTTTAAATATTACATTAGTCAAGTGACCTTTTCTTGCTGCTGGCACTCTTGAAGCTGCTCTTAGCCTTTCATCATTTTCAATTATGCGTACAGAACGAGTTCTTTCTTTTGCCTTTTCTTTGGCATATGAGGCAGTACTGCGAAACGTGTGTACCCACCTTTTAATTTTTAGTCGACCAGGAACTGCATCTCATGGATTTAAATGAAAGTAAGGACGAAATAAACGCTGGGTGGTTACAACAGAATTCTTATTTTTAAAATAAGCTCAAACAGCAAAATAACGTTGAATATTTGACCAATACTCCATATTCACAGCTAAACTGACAAATACCTTGACAACTTCCTTAAATTTCTATTTATAGCAAAAGCATGGCAACTTGATTTGAATTTATATCGCATAATCCGGGGCAAGTTGAACATTGTACCGCCAGATGCCAGCACATAAAGCACCAGTCTCTACACTGCAAGGTAAATGAGGTTGCAGATTATACCTGCATATACATATATTATGAAATTAATTAACTTTGAAAATGGATACTTCATTCTGCCGGACCTTGTATTTAGGTACATGGGAAAAATTAATAATCACAGATAGATGGTCTGAGATTAGTTCAGTTAAAACATTTTCTATAATTGGGGTAGTAAAATTTTTGTAAAGGATTATGTCTAGTACTTCTAATATGCTTACGCTGGAATGGAACATATTTGGCAACATCGGGTGCAGACACCTGTATTGTTTGATTGTTCGTCCAAGTAGCCTGACGCTATTAGTCATATTAATGTCACCAATAAGTAGTGTTGGCTGGTGGTGGTTATTAAATATCTTAATAATGTCTTCGTTAATGATTTTATGTTTGGGTTGTTTATATGCGCATGGGAGCTTAACATAGGAAGCATTTTGTACTTCTAACTGAACTGCAATGGCTTATAGATCATCAATATCTTGTGTTAACAAAGTGTGCAGCACCAATTTCTTTTGTATTAGCCGCTGTCACACTGTAAACCGTTATAAAAGTTTTTATAAAAGCGAAGTGACGACGTCAAGTTTGTTGTTCAAAGTTCTTATAAAAACGCGATCACCTATTTGACGCAAAACTAAGTAGCAAGGTTATGCTGCTCTTTTTTTCTTGACAATAGAAAACTTGTATGTGAATCAAGAATTACCATTTACAAGACCTACAATAAGTTTTATGTAATACACACGTTTTGAAATAAAACAAATATACACGTAAATGTTGGGTTAGGGTTGGATTTTTATGCGAAATCGCATATAAGGTGGCTTCACTCTGATATAATACTATTGATGTGATGATTTTTAATTAAATGAAATCAAACTGAATTGAAAATTGCATTCTATCCACAACCCAAGCGTCTATCCAAGGTAGACGTCAAAGATAAGGTTGTGTTAAGCGTTCAAACAGCAGTTTCGCGCACTGTTTTAAATCCCAGTAGGCTGGGCGTATCCAATGAAATGTTTGTTTTTATAAAAATTATACAAAACGTTCTATTCCAAAAGTTTTCTTAAAAACCTTTTACGTGACGTTATTAAAATACACACGCCGTCAACAGGTGATTCAGTGACGTCATTTTTATAAAACTGTGAGCTGCCACACTATCAAAACCATTTCCATAAAACCGTTTATAATTTTTTTACGGTGGGACAGGGGCTTTAGGTTTGCGCATATTATCTGCATTTCTTTTTCTTCATCTTTGTGGTAGGTGTTACACCTGTTTTTCTTCACATTCTTCACGTCATTCATGTTTTGGTAGTTTTGGTATTATGTTTTGATAATAACTGCACCCTTTAGAATTAGCAGTATGCTCACCAACGCAATTTACACATTTGGGTTTTTTTAGTTTTTGATTTTGTACATGCTGTATAACGATGACAACCTTGATATTTTACACATCTCGGGTTTAAAAAACAATAGTTTTTTGTATGGCCATATTTTTGGCATCTAATGAATTGTGGTAAAGTGTTTGATTTTCGCCTCGGTTCAATTAATATCTTACTGGTATAAATATTCTCAATGATTTTCTTTACGTTATCTACCTTTTTAGTTCAACAGCACGTATAGGAATTGGCTTCTTATCAGAACTATATAAATAAGTTATCCTCCTTGCAGGCTGCTTGTGGTCTAACAGTTCCTGCTTAATTTCTTCCTCCGTTATTGAGATAGGTATACCGTCTGTTCTATAAAAAAGGCCCCGCCTTCTAGCTACTTTATTATTTATTTTAGACCCAATATACCTTATATAAAATCAAATGGCACATAAAAACCTACATTTTAACACTATCAAAAATTTTTTATCTTCAATTGTTTCAGAGTGGTGACGTCACGTGCAATTTTTTTAAATGACACTGTATATATTTTTTTACATTTTCTGGTAGAGGTTTTTTTTCTCTTTTCAACAATATAAATATTTTATGCCCTTACATAAGAAAATTTTCGAGAAAAATTAAAAAACTTTTTTATCGGTGGGAGGCCACCATACAAAACTATAAACAAAAGTGTAACTCAGAAAAACAAAACAATAAACACTTTAGATTATTCTGAAATCTGACAGTTAAAGCGTTTGGCTACTATTTGTTTTGTTTTTCTGAGTTACACTTTTGTTTACAGTTTTGTATCATGGCCTCCCACTGTGAAAAAGTTTTTGTAATTTTTCACGAAAATTTTTTTATGCAAGTGCATGAAATATTTATATTGTTGAAAAGAGAAAAAAAACCTCTACCAGAAAATGTCAAAAAATATATACAGTGTCATTTAAAAAAATTGCACGTGACGTCACCACTCTGAAACAATTGAAGATACAAATTTCTTGATTGTGTTAAAATATAGGTTTTTATGTGTCATTTGATTTTATATAAGGTTTATTGGGTCTAAAATAAATAATAAAGTAGCTAGAAGGCGGGGCCTTTTTTGTTGAACAGACTGTATATACATTCCAATAAGCAAACCTAATAGCTTGTCTAGGCATTAATATACCGGGTGATTTTATAATCAAGACTGACGCAAAACCTAACCTGCTAACTTCGAATTTGACATATTATTCATATAACAAATATTTCATAGTAGCTTGATGGAAAAACATTTATAATCACCCGATATAAATGTGTAGAAATACATAAAATGTAGATCCTTGACATATAATAAACCCATAATATATCCTTTACAGACAGTACGCTAGTGTCAAACGGAAACAACTATCCGCCATATGCAACCTCCATTCTCGACGCAACCTCATCTGGTAAATGCTCCTTCTTGTTGTTTTATATTCAAAGAGTTTTTTAAATAAAAAAATTAAAGTTCGCCATTTTGGATTCAATGGCGGTCAATTATCACGTTATTTTATTAGATTATAAGTTGCGGTATATGCGCGATATAGAATATGAAATAGATATTCTGGTTTTTAAAACATATTTACTTTATTTATATTTTAAAATAATAACTTATCCCCAAATAGCCCCCTCGCTCATCCCAGTCGCGGGTCCCAGCATAAGGAACAAAATGACACCACCCTCAATACTCAATCACAAAAATGCACACGGGATATCAAAAATTTTAGTTAGAATATCAACTATTAGTTTACAGGTGTTGTTTATGCTGGCAGCAATTGCTAGTTGAATTTATTATTGTTGTAACTTAGAAATAACAACTTGAAAACAATTCTCGCTATTTGTTTGGCCGTAAAATATTCTGCATCCTTAATTTGTACCATACCCACTAACAGGAATTGGTGATTTCGACATCTTTGACGTTTGGTACACGCCCACTAATTCGACGTTTTGGACATTTTCGGCGATATGTCCACTCACAGGATTCGGCGTTTTGTCCACGGTAACTAATTCGGCGATTTGTCCATTTTCGGCGATATGTCCACCGACAGAATTCGGCGTTTTGGGCATTTTCGGCGTTTTGTCCACGGTAACTAATTCGGCGATTTGTCCATTTTCGGCGATGTGTCCACCGGCAGCATTCGGCGTTTTGGGCATTTTCGGCGTTTTGTCCACGATAACTAATTCGGCGATTTGTCCATTTTCGGCGATATGTCCACCGAGAGAATTCGGCGTTTTGGGCATTTTCGGCGTTTTGTCCACGCTAACAAATTCGGCGATTTGTCCATTTTCGACGTTGTGTCCACCGACAACATTCGGCGTTTTGGGCATTTTCGGCGTTTTGTCTACGTTAACTAATTCGGCGATTTGTCCATTTTCGGCGATATGTCCACCGACACAAACGGGGTTTTGAACAAAATCGAGCGATGCCAACTTTCCGATCCATGTGGGGTCATTTTACACGGTTCGGCGATTTGTCCATTTTCGGCGATATGTCCACGGACAGAATTCGACGTTTTGGGCATTTTCGGCGTTTTGTCCACGCCAACTAATTCGGCGATTTGTCCATTTTCGGCGATATGTCCACCGAGAGAATTCGGCGTTTTGGGCATTTTCGGCGTTTTGTCCACGCCAACTAATTCGGCGATTTGTCCATTTTCGGCGATATGTCCACCGACAGCATTCGGCGTTTTGGGCATTTTCGGCGATTTGTCCACTCAAACGAATTCGGCGTTTTGGGCACGATTCGGCGTTTTGGGCATTAAAATACGATTCGGCGTTTTGTCCATTCGGCGATATGTCCTAGACCCCTCAATCGTTTGGTGTTACTCAAAAAAACCGTTAATGTACAGCATATTTATTGTTTGTATCTTGTTAAGTAATGTTGAAAGAACAATATACTAACGTTGATACTTGCGTCTGTATTTAATTTGAAAATTTCTGCACAGCTGCAAAAGTGTTCCCCTAATTTTTTTGAGCAGCGTATTTTATTTTCAGGTAAACTACCCTTTTTGTTTATAATACAGCAAAATTTTACTAAGAAGAGTTGTTCAGAATGGGAAATTATGGCCCCATACAAAATTTTAGGAAGTTTTTCCTACTTAAATCAAACCGTATTTCTAATAAATAGGTACAATTTTAATGGTTTAATTTAAGTAGGACTATCTTCCTGAAATTTTGTATAGGGCCATAATTTATCATTCTGAACAACTTTTCTTGGTAAAATTTTGCCGTATCATGAACAGAAAGGGTAGTTTACCTGAAAAGAAAATAGTTTTTGCTTCACTGTCAAGGCCAACTTGTGTTTTCAAAAACTGTAAATATTCTTAAAATTCTCTTCCGGCCAAGCAGGGCGGAATCCCAAAACATTAAAATAAAATTGTAAAATTTTTTGTCAATTATACCTATAGTGAACTCAATCCGGGGACACACTGTATGTAACGACTGATGGTGTTGTCTTCCTGTATAAATTTCTTGTATTTTTATCGCATTTACTTTGTTATATCAATATTATTTTGGTCGTCATTTTATTATGATCACTTTCGATGACCGTTAAAATATATCAAAAATTTAGAAGAATACATTTTGCTATTAGCTTCTATGCTGGATTTTGTGGTCAAAATTGTATTTGTTATGTTATTTCATCCCACTGAAATAAAAGGTCACGCCACCAATGGATTCAGCCCAGCAAAGAGGGGTGGATTGGCGTAAAACTTTTGAACAAGGCTTCTCGCGCATTACAATGAAGCCAACTGTCGGTTGCATAGTTGCCCCTGTGCTGCGCTGGACTCTCGCTTTCTCGAAAATGCAATTAATTATTGTGCTCAGTACTTATGCCGAAGAATTAAAATTACTTTATTACTGAAACTGGACGTCCTAATGTCTGAGTGTCTTGCGTCAAGTAGAGGATTCTAAAGGTCGTCTCCTGGTGTACGGTCAATTAGTTTTCCTTGATTTCCTTGATCAGCCGTCACTATTATTCGAACGGGCTTTAGCTGCTACCTGCAGTTTACCTTTGAAGGTTTCGTGTACACGAATGGCGTAAGGTCGCCGAAATTTGAGTTTTAAATTTTTACAAATGCAATCTATCACTTTCGATACTAATTATCCAGTTTATAATACCAGTCACTAACTTGCGCAAAACGTTACATCCAAAATTAGTAACCCTCTGATTTAGGTTGGACAGCTTGTCGATCTTAAGTTTTCATATGTATGAGTTTTTGCGCTACTTTTGTGGGCCCCTACGGGTAGTAATTTATGGACCCTGCACCTAGCCGGGTGTGTGCTACAGTATGTTACCTATTTTGACAGCTTAGTTAAAGAAATTACTTCGAGGATAAACACGATCAGAGTAAACCAAATATATAGATTAAGTAGAAAAAATCTTACAGGTAAATAGTACTACAGTAA
The DNA here is from genome assembly GCA_940337035.1 of Agriotes lineatus. Classification (NCBI taxonomy): domain Eukaryota; kingdom Metazoa; phylum Arthropoda; class Insecta; order Coleoptera; family Elateridae; genus Agriotes; species Agriotes lineatus. The sequence goes on along the minus strand of CALNHX010003538.1, from coordinate 9,534 downwards.
ATATCACAGTAAAAATGTTGAACACCCCCATAATACCAGTGCTTTCTTGATTGGAAACTTGTTTTATCACAAGTGCAACAACAAAAAATAAACAAATCAAGAATAGTGCCTGAGATAAATGTTAAGGCCAGTAGGCGTGAAAAATTGTGGGGACGAATACGATAAGAAACAATCCACAAAAAAGAGAAAAATGTGGCTGCTTAAACTATATATCGAGAACAAGAATTATAAAAAAAAATGCTGAACTGGAGTGGGGAAAACTATCCAAAAAGAAACAAATCCGTCTATACGCACCTGTATTGTTCCGTAATTTTTAAATTTAATTTCAAATCCCTGCGAAGGGTGCTTATTTGAGCTTGACCAAAATTTCTTAAATTCATTTTCAAATTGGTTGCCTCGGGTAAAGCTCAGATGCCCAGCATACGTTCTACTCAAATGTATAAAATACAGGAATAATTCAGTGCAGAATTAACTCATATAATGTATTTAAGTAGATACAAAATAATTCTTAGTTAAGGAAAATAATGTGCATAATAGCTATTTGTGCAACAAGTGCTAAAAGTGGAGGTTGCATAAACACTTTTAGTACGAGTTTGCACACAATATTTTTTCTACGGCCTAAATTTACTGTTTTTTTCCTAAGCTCTTCTACCGTTCTCCCCTGGAACCGCTTTTCGCATTACATCAGGGGGGTGCGGGCGTCACTTAACCTAAGTGAGAACTGGAGCGCCCGACCGGGAGTCAAACTCTCTACCGAGCGCTCGAGTTCCCACTGTGACCTCGACTGCGAGCGGCGGGACCGCTCGCCCATTGAGGCCCCTTAAATTTACTGTTATTAATCCATAAATGTCGATTTAACAAAGGATTGCATTTATAACAGTTACAATTTATGTCATAGTAAAGAGATGGCCTTGACGAGCAGGTAACTGTTTCTGCAGCTAGTAGCTGTCAAAGTTAGTTATCAAAGGTAATTATAGATGTACACATTTTACTCTATATTTATTACATAATGCTTTAATTATTTAAAAAACACTTTACCTCTAAGGAAAAAAGTAACTAGAATAACTTTAGAGCCTCACTTCCAGTTCCAAATTCTAAACAACACCAGCTGTTTACTTTATAACACATGTGCTAAAAGAAAACAGCTGATTTCACTTTTAACACTCTGCATTATAAAACGTCATTTTTAGTGAAGAAATCTAGCGCTGAAAGGCCTACTTTTAGTAGTGGTCGTAGAAAAACTATTATAAAACAAAATTCTTTCTGCGGAGTTATTCTGCGCTTCAATGTTTCTGGACGCTAAGCAACACAAACGACACTTGGTTGGGCCCAGTTGCTACTCCTGGATCCTCTCAAAGAAAGTTCGAATTATGTAGACGCGGATGATCTGTAGCTCTGATGTACTGGAACCAACGGATCTAAAACAAACTATATTTGCGCCGGAAAAGATGGCGTTTGTTACTTCTAGTTCACGGGCGAACAAATTAAATGGAGGGAAAGTATTTTACGGTGGCTGTGATGTTTATGGCGAGTGCATAAAGGCTGGCTGGACGTGGTACGTCCTTTGTGAATAAGTTTGGACCACTTGAAATAATATAAAATGGGCATTTTTACCTTATGCAAAAGTCCGCATTTGACAGCTCGAATCGCCTGGGAACCGCTGGAGGTTTTCGGTCAGTCCGGACTCGCGGCAGGCGGGCTAATTTGCCTGCGTCGAGGCATGAGGAAGTTTCCAGCGAGATGGGAAGCAAGTCCACCGTCGCCAGACAGATACAGGAATTCTTTAGCGAGATGAAAATCAAGTCCACTGGAGCCAAACAGGTTAGGAGGAATCAGGAAAGGGGGCCAGGCTCTAGACGGGACCTGGTGATCAGGGTCGGGTTCAGTCTCAAGAATCAATGTGTCGTTATCCAGCTTCGGACTCTACTTTTATACTCTCCGAGCACCTCGTTATCGCTCACCTCTATTGCGCTGCCATCAATGTATATGGCAATTAAAAATAATCTAATGGAGTAGTGGAAATATACATAGTACGAATGTAATTTACCATTAGAAATTGGTAGTTAAACGAGAAGGTGGTTTTGCTAAAGCCGCTCCTGTGTCCTACAGAAATCTAATACGCGTTACATGGTCTTTGTATTAAAAGTATTGAATCTTATACCTACAATTGTAATTGGCTTAAAGCTACTTATTTATATCAGTAATCATATATTTCAATCAAGAGCGTTTGTAAAAATTCGTCCGAGCCATTTCATTGCAGAAAACCACTATTTTGCGCTTGAGTGTTTATAGTTTTTATAAAATTATTGTTTGAGAGAAAGCGTTATTTTATTTTTCTCGGTTGTATACGTCCACCTTCGAAGTATCCACTCAGCATTTAAAGCTGAGATGGAAGCAAGAAAAAATCCGATTTGAATATTACGGGCGTTTATTGTCAAAAGGGAACAATAGAATGAGAATTGCCTTCAGTCAATGTGAATTTTAAGCATGCCATTAGCTTAGAACGACCCTTCCTTTGCCATTACCGTTCTCCTTTCAATAACCATCTCGTTAATGCAACAAATACGGCAACAACTCGCTTATTTCGAGAGAAATCATAAAAGCAAAATACAAACAGTCCGGCCCATAAAACCCTCGTCGTAGCGATCCAATACGCGCTTGTAATCTAGCGCAACCATAACAAAAATACAGAAGGACGTAATATCGAATATCATGCAGCCATAAACCCGCTGTTTCTTTTTACTAGCCATACATTGTAAATGAGGCCGCCGTATCCGAGGCGCGTTTAGGGCTGTAATCGCTCAGGATGGAAGTATCTCCAGCACCTCGCCGTGATAATAACAGACCCTCGGTGGGCCGGGGGCAGGTGTCATTCACAGCGCCGATCGTCGAGCCAGCTTCGTTAGGCCAACTAAAGATTCACGAAGCGATTGCCAACAAAAACTTCACGAGAGCTCGGAATCCTCTTAAATTATTGTGTCTGGAATTAGGAAATGTATGGCTTCGGCGGCCTTGGGAATTGGGATCCCGCTCCTGATTTATAACGCCGATTGTTGCTGAACGGGCATTTAATTTTGCCTCGAGATTTACATGTGGCTGGTTCGCGAACGGAAGCATGTTCGTTGTATGCGAAACAGATTTAGGTTATTGTTGTCTTGTCACGTTGTCACTGTCAGGCTGAAGACCTGTATAAGTTAATATTAGGCGTTTTTAATTAAAAGTATATCGATGGAACGCAACTGTGCTTAAGAGATTTGAAAAACTTGATTTGATCTATGTATATGTATATGTTAGCCTACGTCGATTGAATCGTTGCGCTGTTTCGTTTAACAATGTTGGTCTTCTACACATTTCTAATGAGTTCATCGAATTTTCTCAATGGACACTCCAAGGCAATGTAGTAGATGATCTGTCTAGGGCAAGGGTTCCCAACCTGTGGTACGTAGAACTCTTCCTGGTGGTACCCACTCGTATTCGAGGATTTGGCTGGGGAGTAAGTAGTACCCGAGTCAGACAAATTGTGGTACGTAACTTGAAAAGTTTGGGAATCGCTGGTCTAGGGTGTTCACAATCAGTGCCGGCTTCGTCAAGTATTCTCCAGGTATGTAACCAATATTGGCACATGTCATGGTTAGTTCAGACTCGATTTTGTAGGTTCTTTCAAAATATTTCTAGAAGGGTCAAACCCAAGAAGGAGACTAGATGGAAGTTGGATCCTAAATGGGACCGAAAATGACCGGATTTGATGTTTCCCATTGATTCTTCCAAGCAGCATTAAATACTTGGAAATCAGCTTGTACTAGTAAGTAGTTCCTGCAACTTACAAACAAAATTTCTTGATTTTAGTCTGTTTATATATACAAAACATTTTTCCCTTTCTCTTTTTAGCTTCAAAGAATTCGGGGAAGTTTGTAACGATGCTGCTAGTCGTGCTGTGGTTCGAATTTTTTATACTTATTTGCCCTTTTGTTGCCAACTAGCTCAGTCTAGAAAAAGGAAGCTCTTGCCTTTTTCCCAGTCGAGGTTATGGGTACATACTTTAACAACGCTCTAGAAGTTGAGCCACTATAGTTTAAACCTGAAATTATATGCTCCAAGCGAATCTGCTCACAATAAGTGTAATTGAAATAAATATTGGCTTTAACCACATACATATAAAACAAGAAAGCAAATATAATTACATATAAAATAAATGGCCGTTGACGACACAAATGGTGTTAATTAATAACATCAAAACTACGAGAGATATGGCTTGCTTCTACACGTATTTACCAGTCAAATCAACTAATGTAATTATGGCTGACATACAGTTATAACTAAACTATATCAAAAGAAAACCTTACAATTTGTCTTAAGCCGCGCGGCGCTGTTGGGTAAGCGCCAGACTTGCATTAAGCAAGTCCTCGGTTCGAATCCAGCGGGGGTCGGAATTTTTCCGCCTTGGCGATTGGAATCGGGCTCGGTGAGACTATTCACAGTTGGGCACCAAATTAACTGTGCTCTACTCAGATCCACAGACCTAAGAGATAGAGTAACAAAGTCAACATATCACCAATACACACACGTCATACTATGGTTGCTGCGCAAGCACCAAAGGCGCGATCCAACCCTGTATCCCGAATCCGGGGCAAGTTGATCATTGTACCGCCAGATGCCAGCGCATAAAGCATCAGCCTCGACACCGCAAGGTAAATCAGGTTACAGATAATACTATAATACATATACAATTTGTCTTATATGCAAACTTCAAATCGCACAAAAGCCGCTTCTGCCTGAAAGCCGGCCCTGCTCACGGATATTTCCCTGAGCCTGAGCCTGAGCGATGTAATCAGATACTCCAGCGATGTAAGGATGCTGACATCACAGTTTGCGCGATAGCTCTCGGTCACCCCAAACAGAGTTACCACTTTGGAATGCGAGGTGACGCAATGTGGTGCAATTTTATTAATTGCAGGAAGGTAAAACCACGAATATTTACCAATTGCGTGCAGGTACGCAATGCATTTCTTTCCCAACTGTGACGAGCCTTCTCGCGCTGCTTAATGACGTGAACCATTCTTGCAACTCTTGCTGGAGATGCTGTCGACTTGTATTCAAAGCTCGCAAAAGTATGCAGGAATCTGACTCGAAACTACTCTCTGGGGCCGAGACAAAATTTCACGCCTTACACTGAATGTACTCTTAGAGCGGTTGGATTTTTGCAACGGGAAGGAACAATCTGTACTTTTCAACGTTCGCACAGCTAATGAATAATCTCCGAGTCTTCCGATTAGCAGAGCCCGTTTAAGGGAACACAATTCTACCGCCTCAGTTAACTTTTCAACATCATTTATTGTTTTTCTGCGGTTACTACATTCATCTGACTTGTTTTGATGTTATATATAATCCCCGTACATAAACTATGTTGTGCCTGCGTCTTTGCATATCTGTATCTCTGCATCACCTTTTCATCGGAATCGATCGGGCGCACTTTTCATCACGCATTCTATATAACGTAGCAATACGCACGCACGATAAGTGCGCGTTTGTAGAAAACGACTTAAATAGAGATTTATATATCAGGTATACATTTATTCTACAAAATACATTATGAATGTATATTTGTGTTATTTTATACACATGCTCAAAAATAAAGTAAATGACAACTATATAAAACTCTGAAGTAAGCGAGATTTGAGAATGCAAATTAATATTTTACCAAGCAATAAAAAAATTAACGCGGCATTGAGTGATAAAATTCAAAATATAATTCAAGAGAAAATTGCTAGAAGTAAATGTCATATGACGATAAGAATTCGTACAAATTGGAAGTCAGTGCAGACAGTTATCTTACATAGAAGTATCAGCAATACATGTATGTATTTAATATAATTTAGGTATTACTAAGTCGTTATAAATTACTGAAAAGATATCTGCAGCCAATTCTGCAATTTTAATATTCGATTAATATTTGCTATTCCTGGCGATAAATTTATCAAAACATTTAAGCAAATTCTTCAGTGGTATTTTCAATAAATTTAAATTACTTCAGTAAGTGATGAATTGTCAAATTTTATTTTGACTTTAGGAATAGCTTGTTGCTAGATATACCTTAAACCGTTAAAATTTTCACATAGGAATCCTGCTCCGAATCACAAATAGAATGAATAAGGTAAATTGTACGTCTGATGTGTGTATAGTAAATCTAGAACTAAAGCAGAAATAGGAAACTAAAAAGCATAGTTTAGTACAGCAACTTGGTGATTAAGACCTTAAAATATATCACAGTTAAAGGTTAAAGCAAAACGACTATAATTAGACCGCATTGTTAGCGTAATGTATCTAAAAAAACTGCTTTCCAAATTATACTGTGAATGAATTAAACCTACTATATTTATGTTCGTAACTTATTTACACTACAATTTTCACCACACACTTATATGTTGCTACACTTGAGAATTAAAATGTAATTTTTAAATTCTGATGGCAATAAGTTATTTGTAAAATGTATTCTGCAGTTTAAGATTGCCAAAGTACGAGTGCAACACTGACACTTTTATAAAATCAAACAAGGATTTCTTTAAATATTTTTTTGTCAAATATTGCCTTTTGATATCAATACATTTTTGCATTCGAGGAAACCAGTACTTAAAGCAATTGCGTCGCTCTTCGTGATACAGTTCAGAAACCAGGTTTTTATAGTGTTCCACTGCTTCATCTACTGACGAAAAAGTTATTCCACGCACTCTATCTTTAATTTTAAAAACAAAACTAATAATATGTTAGGTCAGGGCTGTATGGTAGAGGTTTCATGATGCTCATAATCAAAATAATATAAAAAACACGAAAGTTGCTTAAGTCCTCAACTTTTATTACCCAATAATACTGCTATATAATACACATAACACCAAATATTCAGCCCAATACAATGCCGTGGCAGAGATTTTTTCCAATGTGTGGGATGCAATCGAGCAGGCGAAAGCTATTAAAAACAGCTCTACGAGTACTTCGGTAGGTTCACGATGATTCAATCATTCGCAGATTGATTCAGAATGTGACGTTACACGTTAGCGCATCCATAAATTACATTAGTGTGTTCAAATTTATACACCGCGAACTTTAGGTACAATCGGCGCTCGCGTCTCCACGGCGCGGCTATTTCCGCTAAGGGCGTAATGTCCGTGAAGTGAAAAGTCTCGAGCGAGTTGACAGTTAGATTAAAATCCTACAAGAAGATATCCTGGCTGATAGACGGCCAGCAGGGTATAAAAGCGAGATACTTAGACGGTAAAAGACAGTTGAGTCCAGCTCTACAGCTTCACCAGCCTTTATCCCAAAGCGGAGCTTAAGCTTCGGCGCCTATACTCAGAACGGAGCTCTATCAAACTGAAGCCGTTCGCCAGACTAGCCGTATGTTCCTGAGTTCTGAGTTCAGAAAATTTTTCTAACAAACTCTCCTGAATCTGCCTTTCCAGCAAAGCCAATACCTTGGTGGCATAATTTCCTGTTAAAACCTCATTTTTCTGGGCCAAACTTGACAACTAGACAAAACCATATAGCATATAACAACGCAACCCTCATTCTACAAAAAATGGAGCTTTGAGATTTGATCACCACCATAATCAAGTAAGTAATCTCCTTCCAACGAAGTCGTGGTGTTAAAATATTCTTTATTAAACAAAATATCTGTAAGCATATCGTAGTGGCTTCATATGGCTATTGTACCTACCGTTGAATAGCCCAGTTACGTTAGACTGAAAAACGCAGCATCTGCCAAAAAAATCCAAGTGAGCTGAAATTTTGCATACACCTTCATTTTGACATTACAAATAATGTCTCAAAAGTCCCCATCGATATCGTGCTTGCGTCTTGAGTTATTCAAGGTCAAAGGTGACAAAAATAAGTTTTTCGCAAATATTTCTCTTTCTATGGGTCGTATGGCTTTTCTAGTTATTACAAGAAATGAAGGCTAGGAAATTCTCTACAGAAAAGATTATACAGGTTTTTTACGTACAACTAACCATTCTGTAAATAATACACTGTTAAATTTTGTAGACGGGCTTTACTTCTTTTTACGATAAAAGAAGTATTGGATTCACCCCAAAAATTCGAAATTGAGTTTTCAACAGATCTTCACGTTCTAGAGTCCCCTGAACCCATAAAACATGTGTGCTTGTGTGTCTGTGTGTATGTTTGTCTGTGAACAGAATATCTGAAAAACGAAAAGAGGTATGGCGTTGAAACTTCATATATAAGTTTTGTGTGTTATCTAAATGCAACAGCAAGGTTTTGAAGAAAATCGCATAACCGGAAGTATGGTGTCATAATGAAGACCTTGCTGCAATAAGGAGGCAGCTCCATTTTCGGCAATTTTACATGAGCAACAAAAAACTGTCCTATGCTTCAAATCTGATTTATTTGTAGGACATTAAAATAAATATTGCTTCTTTATGTCGCCAGAGAGCTGTTCATATTAATTAATTTGAAGGTAAAGTCAAGATGGCGTTAATATTAATTTTTTTAATTTGGAGTTGCCCCGTTGTTGCCACCAAGATACAAAAAAAAGGGTAACATGAAGTAAAAAAGATGTGAACATTTCTAATAAATGAAACTTTATTTTTGAATAAACTGAAAAATACAAAAATATAAGACCCTAGTCCTATCATTCCGCATCACTGCAACTATCATCATCGGTGTACTCTGTTTCGTTTCCATCTTCATATGCGAAACCTTCTGCTTTCAAAGACCTGTAATACCACAGATGGTTGTTTGGTACATACATGTATTTTCGAGTTTAACCGCTTTTAAAGCCAAATGACTATCATAAACACGTGAATTTGGCAGTATAGGTACATTATTATTAGTTCGGGTTAGAGTAAATTCCGAATATATTGGCAAATTAGATGTCATGGAGCACTGTATTACGAGTTTACTTGAATCGTATATAATAAGTCTGTACTTTGATATGGCGAATCTCTCTTTCTTTGTATTAATACCTCTATTCTTTTTAAAAAATTCTGCAAAATGTTCCACATAATTTAGAATCATGTCCTGCGTTACTGGTATTACATTAAATATTCTGGAAGATTTCTTGAAATGGTTGAAGTATTCATTTTAGTGATGGGCATAACCGGACAATTTTCATAACCGAATTATTTGCATTCGAATGATATTAATAACCGAATGATTATTTGAATAATCATTCGAATAAAGTTTGGCTCTCGATTCGTTTTGATTAAGTCAGCCGGTTTGCCGGTTGGCGGTTCACCGTCATCTGCATCGACATCGGTTCACCGTCATCTGCATCGACATCGTAACTTGCAGATAGCAGAGGAACCAAAACATAATATGTACGGTCGGCGCCTTAGAAATCGGGACACGTAATATGTTCTTCTAGTCTTTGGAGTATTCTTGCTCCGGCTACTTCATTAATGTGAGATGGCATTTCATAATTGACAAACAATAAACAATCTGACGTAACAATTAAAACCATAATAACTGTAAAAACCCAGTTTATACACTTAAAAAATACATGCAAAATATATCATAATAGTG